>LPNX010141655.1:1053904-1066030 GCA_001517045.1 Pseudotsuga menziesii
TAACCCTCGATTTTTTTTCTTTTCCTCGTAGAAAATAAAGAATTTGTTTGAGTAAAACTTAGCTAGGAACTTGGTGACAAGGACATCTGAACTAGAAATACAATCTTCAACTGAAAGGTGGCCTATTTTGACATCATGAATTTATGCTTTAAATGCTCACAAGTTCATTGGATAAATGGATTCCAACTCGACTCGTCCATTCCTCTTGTTAAATTCATATTGTTTTTAATCTAAAAAGATTAACAGTATGCATTGAAGATTCCAAATAATTTTGTTTCTGAAGTTGTACAATCTCCTAGATACCAAAATGGTGCTTGGATAAAAAGTCCGTGATGGAAAGAAGCAGTTATAAATGGTGTAAGTTTCATTTTTGAACCCTTCTTGGGGAAAACACACTACTGTTTGAGATTGGTACAAATAAACCTTCTCTTATTTGTTTTGACATCATGTGATACATTTTAACACCTAGTAAAGTGATTTGCCTAAGGGCGCCTATCAAGTGTCGCCCTTTCTTGTGTTTAGTTTTTTTTCCCTTAGGTAGAAATATAAAGGGGTATAAAAAATGTAAATGAAAAAATGGATACATGCAATATATAGGAAAAATATGGGTTTTTTAAAATCGGCAATGCATATTGGGAGGGGGTTAAAAAAAATGATTTTGGGAGGTATTTTCCATTATTTTTTGAAAATAGGGGTATTGTTTCATATGCCACGAACGAATGTGCTATGGCATGGTTTCAATAAGTGAAGACCACGTGGATAGAAAAGGAAGTTTCTTTCGCTTATCAGGAGATTCTAGAAATACCAGAAGACATGGAAGCGAATGGAAAGGAACATAAGCTCAGGAAAGTCATTGCCTATTTCAGATGGGATATTGAAGACTTGCAGGTGTTGGTAAAACCAGGAACACTGCTAAAGAAATTTGTGGAACACAAGAGCACCATTGAGGACATTGTGGCATGGCTTGAGGAGATTGAGAAAGAGGCCAAGTTGGTTATTGATGCGACTACACAGTTTCGGGGTAGTGTGGTCGAATATGAACAATTAGAATAGCTCAATATGCAACTGAGAGAAGCAGAGGAATAGTTGGATACACTGAGGACATCCCTCAAAACGATGCCTTGAAGTGCAGGTTAGAGAATGCATGGACATCCCTCAAAATGATTCTCAGCAATATTCCATCCCTACTCCCCATTTGCGGTGGGATTAATGTAGTATTTGGAAATATTATAGGCATTATCCCATCCTCCCGATGCTTCATATTTTACTAGCTTGACGTATCTTTTTCCTTGGAGGGGATCCAATGGGGCGATAAACCTCATATCACGATTCTCGAATGTCATGACCTGTTTCTTGAAATCAATAACTGCCAAATTTTCATTTTCCCAACCAATTCCCAAAAAAAAAGGGTATAATGAGCAAATCTCATCGACTCTCTTGATGACATCGAAGTTTGCAAATGTATTTAGTCCTTCTACTTCAACAGGTAGATGAGGAAATCTACCAATGGGAGATACCTTGGATTTATTTTCTAGTCGTAGTTGTATCGGGGACCAAACCAATCATAGTTTCCCCATCCTTTCACATGTTTGTTTTGTTATCATATTGACATCCAATCCCAAATCCAAGATGACAAAATCTACATCATATTCTTCGATCTGAACATTCATTATTGGGGCACGCACCCTAACGGTCCTTAAGGTGGGTAACTCCATGGGTTTTTGGGAACTTGTAAGCAGAGCTATGGCTTGAAATAGTCTTAGGGGTGTCGGGGTTGAGTAAAAACCTTATTTTGTAATAAACCCATGGTTTAAATCCAGGGTTTAGGGTTCGGGGTGCCCATGGTTTTAGTCCATGGTTTTGTAATAGTGCGCTGTATAAATAGGCACTCTTGTAAATAAGAAAGGTTAGGATTTTTGTGTAAGAGGGATTGATGCGAAGCTAAGGCTATTTTGTAAGAAAAGGTTAAGTCCTAGCTATGTGCATGGATGACCCCTGCAGTTGTGTGCACAGAGGGTTTTGGGTGAATAAGGAAATTTGCAACTGTGTGCGCAAAGGCCTGCAGCTGTGTGCGTGGCTTTGAGGACTTGAAGGGATCTGCAGCTAGGTGCGCAGATCAGAACTGTGGTTTTTGTAGAAAGTTGAATAAAACACAGTTCTGTGGACGTAACCCCTACACTGGGGGTGAACCACGTTATATCTGGTGTCGTGGTTCTGTTTGTTGTTTCTATTGTGTTTTTTTATGCATTAAATCTATATATATGATAAGTAAAGATCACTGCTAGATAATAGTTTCGCTGTGAATTCCCAGTAAAGGGTTGCGCAAGGCACTGTTTGTTTATCTAAATGCAAAGCTAAATAAGTGAATGTTAAGCTCTATGATTTACATTTATAATCTATTTGAAAGCTAAAGGTACAGTAATATCCCTCTTCTGCTTGCAGAAATCTAGTTCTGCGACACCCCATAGCAGTTTCGGGTGAGACTGCAACCTGTTCGCAGGTTGTTTCCGAAAGGGCCAACCCTGTGGGTCTTTTGTTGGTGCGAAGTTAAAGGTATAAAACCTGGGTCTGCCCTATAGCCCAACAAATTGGTTCCATTGCCGGTTGAAATCAGTATCTGCTCAAGAGAGGTTTACGTCGTACCTCAAGGGCTATGTTCTGGAGACCCTCTGTGAAGGAAATCAGTGATTGGCTTGATGAAACTTATCTGAAATTCGCCGTGCAAGAGAACAAAGATCCGAGTCGTAGTGCAAACGGATTTTTACAAAGGTATTTTTTTTGTGATATTTATGAGATTTTATTTGGTAGTATCCACATAGAGTTGCACCAGTGGTTATCTAGGTTAACAGAGAGAAGAACGAACTTCCAAGAACGTCAGTTTCCTGCTTGGACCTTTGCGAGAATTAATTTACTAAAAAGGGTGAACAACGAGATATCCCGTGCTGTTGACTTCTGGACAACACGAACTCTTGAAGCATTTGTGATGGAGTTTGCCATCGACACGAGTACCTCCTTTAGTGAAGCTGAGCGACAGTTTTTCAAAGGACCAAGGGGTAATTTTTTGAATTCATTTAGTTTAAGAATTAAAATTCTATTAGCCGAAAAAGGTATATTGCTAATTGAATTGCACTGTTAGAGTTAGTATTACTAACCTATGATTGCAAGTGAAAATACCTTCGACGAGCAAAGTGGTTTGCTGCGAAGTGGAAAAAGGTACAAGAGATATTTTGGATCCTATTCCCAGGGTCAGCATACCGAGTATCCCCCTGTAAATCCCGCATATTCCGAAGAAACCCCTTCTGTTGGAAACCCTTCGGTAACCCCGCAGCGAAGACCTATTATCCCTGAGAACCCGTCGCAGTCTGAAAGTCACCCTAGCCCGAGTAATCCTGTCGTAGGTCAGTCTACCCCATTAAGTTCCCCCTCGCCTACTTCCAGTCCCCCTCCATCCCCCCCTAGATCCACTATGGCCCATATGCATGATGATATTAAGCTACCTGTTTTCGAAGGAACTGGATCAGAGGATCCAGAACAGTTCTGGTTTTTATGTGAAGCAGTATGGACTGCTAAGTCCATTATGGATCAAGATACAAAAAGAGCGCAGCTGGTTACTTCTTTCAGAGACCATGCTCTGACCTGGTTCATGAAGTTCTCTAGCACTCAGAATCATGCACTGGATGATATAAAAGCCGCAATGATAAAGGAATTTAAGAAGCCGAAATCCGAGTCACAGTGTATCACTGAATTGAAAGAGATTCAACAGAGGCATGGAGAATCAGTGTGGGACTTTGATCAAAGATTCAAAGTTCTGCTAGACCAATTCAGTTTCCCCAATGGACCTGTGCAGCACAAGGAATGGTTTATTGTAGCGTTGCTACCGCATATCAGAACTCCACTAATGCAACAGAAGGTTGCTGACCAGCAGGAGGCTCTGGAAATAGCGATGAAGCTTGAAACCGCTCCTTTCGAAGACAACTCTGGTATTGCTCAAATCCAAGCGTAGTTGGAAGCGATGGCTCTGGAGCTTCGCGATATGAAGAAAGGAAAAACTGGTCGTGAAGAGGTTTGGTGCACACAATATCAGACAGAAGGTCACGACAAGGAACAGTGCCCTGTGGTCAGGAATTACCTGAATACTGGTGCACCAAACCCGTTCAACCCTACTGTTCTATATTGCGAGATCTATCGGACAACTGGCCAGCACCGACCTGAGAATTGCTATCTGCTATAGAGGTATGTGCAAGTCCCGAAGAACCCTTACTGCAAATTCTGTAAGTCCGTAGGACATAATGAATATGAGTGTCGCAGTTATGACCTCATGAGAGAACGCACCTACGATGCCTATCAGGTACAAAATGAGGGATCGAGTAATGACGGCTATGGATACTGCGGTGGTGCATCAGGTAGAGGTGGTTTTGGAGGCCATGGTCGTGGTGGTATGGCTGGTAGAGGACACGGTCAGGTGGTGTGTTATAACTGTAACCAGGATGGACATCTAGCTTGTGACTATCGGAACCCCACTACGACATGTCGGTATTGCTGGGCAGTAGATCATGTGATCGAGCAGTGCCCGTAGTTGATAGCTAATATTCAGGAAATAAATAGTGCCCCTACTCAGAATATTTAGATGATTTTCATCGAGCAAAGACCTGCCCCAGCCATTAATGTTGTTACCAGAAGTGGAGCTACGACGCATATACAGCCTTCTGAGAATCAGCCTGCTGAGGCTTGGGTTCGTAAGGCCCCCATGAAAGTCCCTGCCTTTGATATTGAAAGAGAAAAGGAGACATTCATGGAAGCCAAGAAAGATTTTGTGGATTCTAGCCCAGCGGTAGCACCTGCGCGGCCACATCAGCAGCAGTCGCAGCCGCACGAAGCTTCGACGGATAACGTAAGTACACTGTCCTCCTTTTTATAGAGTTGTCTGAAACTTTTAAGAAATCAGAAGGCTTTAAGTGAATTGCAGAAAGCTATTGCTTCCTGCGAACCTCAGCACGGTTCAGGCTAGGAAAAACCTATTCATAGAGTCAGAAGAACTGGTAGGGAAATGAGGTTGGACGCTCAGATAGGAGAGTATGAGATGACTGATGTGATCTTGGACTTAGGGTCAGAATTCAATGTCATAACCAAGCAGACCTGGGAACAAATGGGAAAACCTACCCTTGACTTGTCCTCGATACAGTTGAGATTAGACAATCAACAGAAGATTGTGCCCCTAGGACGATTTCCTAATGTTCCAGTAGATATTGATGGAATTTTTACTGTAGCATACTTCGAAGTTATTGAGATCATTGACGACAGCAATCCCTATCCATCCTTGTTAGGTATCGAGTGGGCAATGGAAAATGTTGCAGTTATTAACCTGAAGAAGAGACAAATGATTTTCGAAGGTAAAGAATTGCGATTCATCGTACCACTGGATCCTTCACAAGGAGAAAGATACACAGAACCACTCAGAAACGAAGATCAGGATGTTCTGGAGCACATCTATAACATCACAGTGAAGGACGAAGATTATATTGACCCTAGTGCTGAAGGTATTATGGATTGGCAGTGTGACAGCTCCTGTATGACAGACTCAGATGATGGTTTAGAGAATTGGTAGAACCGATTGTCTAAGCTCCATGGACACAGATGTGCCAGAATTACCAAGTCTCTCAGATGGCTTACAAGAGCCTTACCCGTTTTTGATGGTTCGACAGACCCAGCAGAGTTTAGTGCGACATTCTCAGAACAGATGTTGGCTTCACAGACATGGGAGACTCTGGATTCAGCATTCCGTGCCACCATAGCAATATGAAGGGATAACCATAAGAAGTACATTCCTAGTTGGGAAGCTTGTCATAAATTTCTTCGCTTAAGATTCGTGGATCAGCTTCAGGAGGTGTGCAGCAGGTTCGATGGGCAGAGTGGACTGTAGGAACACTTGGAGCCCCGTTACGAAGTATGGAAACATGTACCTCGATGGGCACATAGGCTTGTCCATATCCGGGCATCTGTAGCAGTGAATTGGTATACGGTGGTCGGGCTTCGGCATGTTGATATGTCTGGCGACACAGAAATAACTAAGTACCGACCTACGGGATTGAAGCTCACATCTTGGTTGCAGAATTTGTCAGGATGTACCAAAGGTCAATATGGTGTCGACGGTCCTTATTGCGACGTAGCTGCAGATTTGGTTGCGCTGCAGCCCAAAAGCCGACCGTTGGAACACTGCCGATTTGGCGGCGCCAGTACTTTAATTTCCTTATTTTCCTGTCCTAATGATATCCACCGAAACCTAGTGCCGTAGAAGCAGAATCTCTACCAGATTTGGCACCTTCAATGCACATTTATGGCAGATTTGCTCGATGGATTGTATATGAAGACATCCGGGTACGGGGAAATCACATTCCTCATTTCCTTGAGTTTCACAATTGAACCCATATTAGCTGAGCGTGAACTCCAGGACCTATTGAGAGAATTTGAACAGACGGGTCTGCAGCACATTTTCGCCCCCCAACCTGAGCCTACAGTCCGTGAAGAGACTCTACCAGTACCGACCCCGCCAATGCAGACACGATCTGCCAGGAAACAGTTTAAGCCTATAGTTCGTTCTAAGCGGAACGAAGACAGACATAAGCCATCATGGCAAACATCGTAGGATCCTGGGATGAATCCGCCTAGCTCAGCAGAGATCCCACTTGAAGGGGATGAGGACATTTCCCTGCAGCGGCCACCATATCTTCAGCCTATTCGACCAGGAGTTAAACCGCCTCAGTGAAGCGCTAAGTTCACTGTATGCATCCCTTCGCTACCACCGGGTGTGCAGCTAGCTGAAACGATGACAGGGAAAATAGACCGGCTTAAATATGCCGACCATGACATGAATGATCGTGGGAAGTTTCCACAGTTCGCACCAGCCCAATACTTACACTTTGTTAAATATCCAGAGACTAGTGCAACAGTGCTAGAAGTAAAACAATGGGCTGCTGGCCTGGATCGAGCTGGTCTGCTAAAGATGCTTGATGTTCCTCATTTTGGCCGCAGCACACAAGTCACCATCGTGGTCAAGAAGCTGCTGGCATTAGTCCATGACGGCTACCTATGGATCGGTGACAAGAAAATTGTTATTAATGGTGAGCTCATTCATATGATCACCGGCTTACCAATGGCAGGGCCTGATCCAGGGATAGAATTTCCCTCAAAGCACGAAGATACGAAGCTCGCACAAATCATGAAGGAGTGATTTGGCCTGACGAAGGGGAAACGTGGGTATCACACTTCTGCAATTCAAGAGGAGAACATTCGCTCTACAGCTTAGCTCTTAGCATGCAAAATTATGCGGAAATGCAGACCAACTGAAGTGCCTGCCTCGATCATCAAAATTGCTATCAACTGCGCCGAAGGCTACAGCTACAATTGGGCAGCGTATCTTGCGAAGGAATTCCTTGAAGACGCTCGTGACGCGTAGGAGAAGGGTCGACCCTTCCACTACTCATGGTTGATTGTCCTCATCGCGCTGGTAGGATGGCAAGAACCTACTGAAACACAGTTTGTTGTTGTACCGGCGCACATGCCTGGCGTAGCCAGGTACGCATCGCTGTGGGTTTCATAGGATAAAACCCACCAACAGATGACAAACTATGTATTTGCCTTTTATATGAAGAGTATCTCATATGAGATTATAAAAAACCCATGGCTCAGTAATAAGTTGTTCTCTCAGTATGATGGAGCGGTCAATTTCAGGGCCGATATGCACCATATTTTTATCCAGGCTTGTGCAGATAAGAAGCATCAATGGTTTAAGTTGCCATATGTAGTGAATAAAGATGACATCCTCGCGGTCGTACAGCAGTGGCTGGTAGAATGGTTAAAGGACGCAGGAACAAAAACTAAGATTCCTGTTTGTCCTGTCACCGATATGGGTGCAGGCCCCAGCCACACGTAGCAGCAAGACCCTCCCGAAGGCAGCGATGAAAAAACTAAGTCACAGCAGACTGAAAGCGATCAGGGAGGAGATGGTGGAAATGAAGACGACGAAGAAGAAGCAGACGAGTCGGTTAAAACTACTTCAAACCCTAATAGGCAGCACAAGCGCAAGACGCCGGAAGCAGAGGAAGTAAACAAACCGCGGTCCCGAAAAAAAACAAAGGCGTCAAAAGACAAGAATATTGTCGAAGAGGTCGGCCTGACAAGTGAGGAGCTTTCCCAGGCTCTGTCGAAGTCCACAGAAACTCTCACCTAGAAATGGTCAGAATTTGCAGATATGCACCTACAGGCCCTCATCGGTGTAGCGAAGCATGTTTCGGAGCTGAAGGACTTAGCGGAGAAATCATTGACTGGCGCTTCAGCAAGTAGTGCCTCGGTAAGTGCGCAGCCCGACCTAAGGCAATGGCCCGCTAGAGAAAACAAGGGCCAAGTGTCAAGTGCTGCCCTCATCATAACTGATGCAGCATCCCGCGCAGAGATGAGCATGGTAGTAGGAATCGATTACACCAAGATGTCCATGATGGAATTGCATCTCTGCCAGTCAGCTATTGCGAAGGAAATCTAGGCCTGAGACCGCTATTCGCAAGAACAGTTGCAAGATACCAGGAAACAAAATGATAGCCTTGCAGCACAGCTGGAGGCCGCGAAACAGAGAAAGAGGGATGCAGAACGTAAGCGGATTACCCTAGTCCGAGTTTTGGATGAGGCATGTCGAAGTCTTCCCGACTTCGATGTACAGCTGGTGGAAGAGCCAGAACAAAGAGTATTCAGGATGAAAGACTACGCACAATAGTCTCGCAGTGAGATTGAGATGCTCAAAGTAGCACATGAGACTCATATCGCGGAGCTTCAACTGTGCATCCCTCCGAAAAATCCCCCTAAGGTCAAAGAACAGTGTCGCGCAGACATCCAGGTATCAGCAACAAAAATCTTAGATATTGTGAGTAGCGTAGCAAAGCTGCTCGGAGACAGTGTCAAGGCCTGGACCACCCTGCAGGAACATCCAGAAATAGGACAGCTGTAAGAAACCATCAAGCAGTGACAGGCAGAGTTGGATGCTGTAAAAGTGGAAATTAAGACTCTACCACCTATGCAGAAAATGCTCAAAGTAAAGCGCAGCAAGGAACTCCAGCAGGAAATTGAGTCATGCGGGGTGAAAGTAACAGAGTTGGAAAACTCTATACAGCCACTTGTCAGTGAGGCTTTGGAATTAAGTACTGCTGTGGATAGCCAGTTAAAAATTCTGAAGGACTATGATGCATTCGCACAGGAAAAGGCCAGCAAAGTATCATCCACAGTATTGCAGGAGTTGGTGGAAAAGGAGAAAGCAGCTGACGACATCATGCACAGTCTCAACACTCAGTTCACTGTCCTCGCAAAGAAACTTCATCCATGAGAAGAACAGCAGAGTGTCCCAGGATGGGACGCTAGTGAGTCTTAGGGGCCTGTTGGGACGCGCACCCTAATGGTCCTTAAGGTGGGTAACTCCACGGGTTTTTGGGAACTTGTAAGCAGAGCTACAGCTCAAAATAGTCTTAGGGGTGTCGGGGTTGAGTAAAAACCTTATTTTGTAATAAACCCATGGTTTAAATCCAGGGTTTAGGGTTCGGGGTGCCCATGGTTTTAGTCCATGGTTTTGTAATAGTGCGCTGTATAAATAGGCACTCTTGTAAATAAGAAAGGTTAGGCTTTTTGTGTAAGAGGAATTGATGCGAAGCTAAGGTTATTTTGTAAGAAAAGGTTAAGCCCTAGCTGTGTGCGTGGACGACCTCTGTAGCTATGTGTGCAGAGGGTTTTGGGTGAATAAGGAAATCTGCAGCTGTGTGCACAGAGGCCTGCAGCTGTGTGCGCAGCTTTGAGGACTTGAAGGGATCTGCAGCTGAGTGCGCAGATCAGAACTGTGGTTTTTGTAGAAAGTTGAATAAAACACAGTTCTGTGGACGTAACCCCTACACTGGGGGTGAACCACGTTATATCTGGTGTCATGGTTCTGTGTGTTGTTTCTATTGTGTTCTTTTATGCATTAAATCTATATATATGATAAGTAAAGATCACTGCTAGATAATAGTTTCGCTGTGAATTCTCAGTAAAGGGTTGCACAAGGCACTGTTTGTTTATCTAACTGCGAAGCTAAATAAGTGAATGTTAAGCTCTGTGATTTACATTTATAATCTATTTGAAAGCTAAAGGTACAGTAATATCCCTCTTCTGCTTGTAGAAATCTTGTTCTGCGACACCCCATAGCAGTTTCGGGTGAGACTACATCCTGTTCGCAGGTTGTTGCCAAAAGGGCCAACTCTGTGGGTCTTTTGTTGGTGCGAAGTTAAAGGTATAAAACCCGGGTCTGCCCTATAGCCCAACATTCATCCTCATCTCTCGTCCCATTTTCTTCTTATGCAGTGAATTTACTGGGTGACCCCATCGTCCTCCTTCCCACTGATATAGCAAGCACGATATTTCTGCTAATGCATCTGGATATTTTGCTAGCGACAAAAAACTTTTTAGAAAATTTTGCAAAGTACTAACCTTCTTTGATTATCCTGGTATAGCTATCAAATCAAAAAATTGGTGGCATTTCATAGACATGTAACTTACCAATTTTTTTGTTCACCGTGTCTCTTGCGTTGAAGAAAGTTCCTTTTTCAGTGTTTACGTCAAATTGTACCTTCTTTTGAGCCACCGATTAGGTATTTATCGGCGGTCCGTAAGCTTTTGGCATAGCTCCTCCCCTGGTTACAATTCTCACATTTGCTGGCTGACTTCTGGGTTCAATGGAAATATTCGCTACATTTGGTCCCAGAGCTTGGTTCTGAGTTGCATTCGGGTTCTTGTTCTACGACGGTGGTGGAGCATTCTTCACTTGCCACTTCACAATTAGTTGTTGGCACTCCTCAATAGTATGGTTTGTGGTGCTGCAATAAGTACACTATGTTAGAATAATCAAACCCATAGTATTACCCACTTAGACATTAATTCATTTATTTTTGTCTTATTTGCCTAGTTCATGAGTCCCACCATGTGCAAGTTGCTAATTGCCTATCCATAGAGGTCAAAATTGCCATCTTTGACTCATGTAGTGCTTGGGAAGTCCTTAGGAATCAAATCTGCTTTATTCCTGGCCTCCTAGGCGCCCTTTTTCTTTTTCTGCTTTATTGCCTGCTTTTTCAGTGTTTTAAGGCACATAGGAAAGCAAGACTAGGTGAGGTGAACTTGTTTTTTGCCCCTTTCATCGTCCACTATTTCCTCCATGCAAAAGCATGTATGAGCTGCCATTCCACCACTCATTAGCTTTCCCATGCGCCCTTTCCAATTCGTGAGCCTCATGACAGATTTGGGATCAGCTTTTTACACCTATGGGGGATTTGCCTATTTTGGGTAAGCCTGCTTTATGCTAGTCTTGGATGCCTCCTTATGCATTCAACCTCTTGATGTATTCTATATATTCATCAACCTATGTTATTACAAGGTTGGCTATTGTACACTCAGTTAATATAATTTTGTGTTACAGCTCCATATTCAGTCTCCATTGTTAGCAATTTTGCATGATCAATTGATAATTGTTGTGGGTAAAATTAATCTATTGCTGGCCTGAATTTCTACATGGTATCAGAGCCATTGTAGGTTGTTACTCTCCTTCAAAATTGTTTTGCAGGTTCGACATCAAGACTGGGAGCCTTCTACTGACAGCCGGGACAGATTTTCTAAAGCTATGGATTCACAGAAAACTATCTTGACTCCCTTCAACTATTTTGAATGGAAAGAAGAGATGGAGATCTTGTTTAGAGCAAAAGGCCTCTACAGGGTGACTATGGCTACAGAAGCAGAGCCCAATGCTGCTACAGAGAAGATCAAATGGCACAATCAGAGAGATGAGGCCTATGGCCTCCTATGTCTCAGTATTTCCTGAGACCTCCTTTTCCATCTCGATGGATTAACTTCACCGGATCAAGTATGGGAGAAGCTTTCTGATCTTTTTGGAAAGACAGATGAGATGAGGGGACATCAGATCGAAAATGAGCTGATTTCTCTGAATCCCAGTAGCTTTGAATCCCTTCAGCTATATTTCTCCAAGTTCAAAGCACTAGTTTTGCAGCTGAAGCAGTGTGGTATTGAAAAGAAATATGATCAGCTCGTATTGGCCATCCTCTCGAAGCT
>LPNX010141658.1:0-47102 GCA_001517045.1 Pseudotsuga menziesii
CAGCAGTTGTAAATCAATGTATGCATCAACGAACCATGAAACTCACACCTCTAAATGTATTCTCTGTTGTATGGAAGCATATACTTCTTCTATTGTAGGTTCTTGTGAAGCAACAACAATGCCTTTTATTCCTATTGTTGGTTCTTATGTGGCAGCAGCATAACATTTTCTCATGCTTGGACATAGGATATGTAGGGAAGGACTAGAATTGGGTTGCATGGATTGGAATTATGAAGGACAAATAACTAGTGGTAAATAAGTGGAAATAGTATACAGAAAATGGAAATGGATCATGCCTAATGGTTTTTCATGACATTTTCCTATATCTTTAATAAATCAAAAACTCATGCTAATTTACCTCAAGTTTTACCTATGTGGAATCCTTGGTTGACATGAATGTATTGATGTTGGAGCAATGTAGGTGGATCTGCTGCTCAGACGGATGTATATGAAAGATGAAACTAAATGCAGTTGAATCTAGTTCGAACTATTTTGTGTTGGGTGCATGTAAGACTGCTAATTGTTGGAAGAAAATGTAAAAGAACTACACAACTGTTGGAACAAATGATGTTGCAAGTCACTTTTGAAACCATGAGAATATAATCCTAAACCGATATCAAAGCGAGGTATAATTATTTACCATGTGAATGTATGTGCTAAAGTCGAGCATGAAAAAAAATCATTAGATTACCGGTCATTAATGTATGCTGTTAACCAACGTGAAGAAACTCATCTTTGCTAACAGTGAGTTCTAAAGTAACTTAGTGCATCTTGATAGGTACAAATGAATTTTCTGGAGTAGAGTCACCTGTAAGATTTTTCAATCAATAGGAATTGATGAATCCCCATGATTAACAACAATGAGATCTTCCATTGATGTATGCAGATCCCAGTGCACTATGAAATACTTTATTCATGGGTGAGTAGTGAATGGAATGGAAAGTATGGAAGTGATGAAATGGAGCAGAAGGTAATGGAATGAATGGAATGGTATAATGAAGAAGGGAATGTATAGCCATATCATGGTGTTGGTGAATGAGGATGATGAGCATAATGTCGTCTTAAAAGGATTCTTGGCATGTAGCAATGGGACTTGAATTTGGAAACATTGGTATTTGTATGTTTTTCACATCAATATCCATTTTTTATGTGCTCAATCCATTTGCAAATCAAGAAAAAAAAGTCTTCAAAACTCAGTCATGCATATATTAACCTTATATCTTTTGAGGACCTGCAAAAACCTAGCACTTGCCTACAGTAAAACATGAGATCATGGAAGAAGATAGCTGACCACTCTCACTTCATCCAATACTTATGAAAAAAAATAACAAGCAATTACTTATAAAATAGATCCAAAATGAATGTAGAAAATTCAATTTATACCTGTGGGAGAGCGATGGCCAATTAGAATCACTAGCAATGTTTCGATAATAAATTATCATTCCTCGTATGAT
Organism: Pseudotsuga menziesii; assembly: GCA_001517045.1. Lineage (NCBI taxonomy): Eukaryota > Viridiplantae > Streptophyta > Pinopsida > Pinales > Pinaceae > Pseudotsuga > Pseudotsuga menziesii. Next base: position 1,455 of record LPNX010141658.1, read on the forward strand.
TTGAGTGATTCTAAATACAAATTAAAGTAAATTTATAGGTATATTTCTATTAGAAACATGTATTAAAAATTCCATGACATAATATGTCAAAACTACTTAGTAGCCACCTGTAGGACAAGGTGTTTTTCGAATTTCGATCTAGACCAACAATCACTGTTTTAGAAATAAATTTTTCGTTTGATGATGGATTGATGTGATTAAAATTGGATAAGAAATTAGATTCATGTGTGGATATCCAATAGAAACATTTTTTGAATCAAACAATAATTCATGGGTCAAATAGGCCAATGAACAGTCTAGGAAACTAACTTTTAAAAATGTTGATTTGTGATAGACAATCGGTATTTTGGTCATAAAATTTTCATACGATATCAAAATTGAGTGATTCAAATTTCATTGTAAACTATATTAATAGGTTAACATACCATTGAAACATTTTTTCAATATATATCTAATAATGAATCCAAAAATTGACTATCTTGTCTATGTTCTAGAGCTTCCTGCATGGCACCTCGTTAGTATTTTGACCAAAACGTTTTCATTTGATGTCCAATATAAAAAATTCAAATTGTTTTGGAAACTAGATTCAAATGGATATTAAAAATAAAATAGGTTTTAAAAATAAATCTATTTATTCTCCCAAAAATAGATTTTCTCGACTGTGTTTCAGTAAATATTTCAAGCCAAAATGCCACAAAAATCCAATAAATGAAATATGGCTCCCAAAAAGTGACCAGAATAGGTGTGGATATTTTTAATGANGCTGTGTTTCAGTAAATATTTCAAGCCAAAATGCCACAAAAATCCAATAAATGAAATATGGCTCCCAAAAAGTGACCAGAATAGGTGTGGATATTTTTAATGANGCCTGCAGTAAAACATGAGATCATGGAAGAAGATAGCTGACCACTCTCACTTCATCCAATACTTATGAAAAAAAATAACAAGCAATTACTTATAAAATAGATCCAAAATGANTATAAATTTCAATATAAAACACACCCATACCAAAAAATTTCAAGCATTGAGTGCCTATATTGTCTTACATAGTGTGTTGCAGCAACAGCTACAAATCTTTAAAATGATATAATGTTTGAAATAAATCTTATGTATTTTTATGGATGTGTTGTATAGAAATGAAAACTAAACACATACCATGATGATATTACAAGTTTCAAGATTGAAGGTTTCCATAATCGTTTGACTCATTTCCCTATGGAGTCTTCATCCACCAATGCTTCCTTTTTCTTACCAACTTCCTGAAAAGGAGAGATTAGTAATATTGGTGGCTCTTACTGTACCATGTGTCCAAGAGTACTTATTCAAAACAAAATTATACTATCTATGCATCCTATATCTAAGTGAAAAATCAAATGAGATCTTACCAATGATTTTCATTTTCAACCATAAATTTACCTCGCTCAAATCTTCAAGCAAATTTCATGTCTAGCAGTGCCAGTAAACTGGTTTTCACAACTAGACTTATTGTTTTATTACTATTTTATTTATTTATAATGTCCTACACTACCTAGAAATAAAAAATTATTCTCAAGTGTAGGAGAACTTCCAATCAAAACATTTCCTAAGAAATGACTCAAGTATGCTCATACTCCTAACATAAAAATATAACTTTATGAATGCTAGGATATGAGAGATCTACTTCCCTTGAAATGATGGTGCCAAGAATTGTTGAAATATGGAATGATGTTGCAGACTGATGGTAGATTGAAACCAATATTCAATATAGTCCTTTTTCCATTGATTTCTCATAGTCGTTACATCATGAATCTCTTTAGAAAACTGATCTTCTTGAATGCATAAGAGATTCAAATATGGTGACAATGATGCTGGAATTCCTTTACTTTTTTCTTCTAATCCATGTTCTTCATCAAATATTATGTGTGGCTTGTTGATATTTTCTCCTTGCTAATGAGGACGAGAAGAAACTCCATCTGCAAATATTGGACCTATAATATGTTCAAGCCTTGTGTGGACTTGCTATAACCATGCATAATCTTTTTGTAGCGGTGTAGGTGAGGTATAACATGAGGGAAAAGTAGGAATATTTTGCAGTTCAACACGGTAAGCATACTATACTACTTTATTATGGTTAGGGTGGAGGGTGGTTTGGACAATAAATTGTGTTGGACACCAAGGAGATTGATGAGAAGATAAATGAGGTCGGTGTAGAGGATTGGTTTGTGAGGCTGATCTTGAAGGACCAAGTTGTGTTGCAACATGAAGGAGAGTGGTTATGAGATCATAAATAGTCCATTCAAACCTCATGGATAGGGTAGTTAAGAGTTAAATTGAGGCTGCAATAGTTGTCGTGGTGTAGGAGTATTTAATGATTGAGTATGAGAGTAAAGAAATGGAGGGATATAGTTTTGAACCATACATGTCGGACACAGTTTCCATGTGTGTTGTGGTGAGTTTTCTTCAACTCCTATATCTCTTTGATATATTGCATTCATCCTTGGTAAAGAGGGGAAGCAATCCGTGGAATTATTCAAGCCACATATGCCACAAATTGTGAGACTATCCAAAGNTCATATATCTCTTTGATATATTGCATTCATCCTTGGTAAAGAGGGGAAGCAATCCGTGGAATTATTCAAGCCACATATGCCACAAATTGTGAGACTATCCAAAGGACCCATTGCAAGATGTTTCTTCTGGAACCGAGGGAAAATTGTTTCTTCAAATTCCTCATGTATTTCCTTAACCTGGAAAACACCCAATTGTGAATTTAGTGAGCCATTGATATCAGCATTAAAATTTTCAAATAAATTTCTGATTTCAGCTCCTAGAACTCTTGTTTTTGCAGCAAATTCAAAAATCTAGATGAAAGTTCTTTAGAATTATTACCAATCTTGGAGTTTCCTATTGAATACCTTATACATAAATCACAAACATCATCATATGATATCTCAAATACATCACTTATTCCCATCAGATTTAAGATTTCTAAATATTCATCTTGGATTCCTTTAAGTGAGAGTGTTTTCAAGGTCTCCTTCCCCAGTTTCCTTTGTTTGGATCTTTGGAGGTTGTATTGAAAGTGTTTCATGTAGTCCTCCAGAATCTATTCTTCTCCTTGTGTCATTTAGAATATGACTTCATTTACCCTACAATAATATTGGTACCTTTTCAATAATACATGTCTAATGTCTTCCCAAGTTTGTATGCAATTCCCACCAAGGTTCATGAACCATCGAAGGGTTGTTCATTTTCGAGTAAGGGGAAACACAATCAAATTTTGATAATTATCACAATGACCATAGGCTCTACAAATTAATTTTAATTGAAATAAAAATGCATCAGGTATTCCTTTCCCAAACCGTGAAAAAATGGTAGAGCAGATAGGGGAATGCTTTTCATTTGTACCACTCCTCCTAGATTTTTTATGGGGAATTCAAAGGTAACAACTTATCCATATTTATTACCTTCCATCTCTTCATTAGATTCTTCATGTGAGATATTGAGGATCCTCCTTCGGATATTCCTTTCAACTTGTTAGTGTCATGGGTGGTGCTTACAACACCACTAAGGGGAATGATAAGATTACACACCAAAAAAATTGAGAATGAAATAAAACTGAATGCAAAAAAAGAAAATCCACACCCAAAGAAAATTCAATCAATTGAAAAGTAATCACGCAACCTACAATCCCTGACCTTATGAGGTCGATCCCATTACAACATTTCGAACAATGCGTAGCTCTTCACTACGTCTTACCACCCTGCAACTCAGGATCAGGAACACATCTACCATGATCTACTTTAACAATGCATCTACAAAACAATGTCAAATGTACTTTTGTACCATTGATAACNTCTTCACTACATCTTACCACCCTGCAACTCAGGATCAGGAACACATCTACCATGATCTACTTTAACAATGCATCTACAAAACAATGTCAAATGTACTTTTGTACCATTGATAACTTCCCCGACAATGACGAAATTTTTTTGGGAAAATTAATTGTCTAATGAAATAAACATATGAAACTCCCAGAATATAAATGTTCAACCCGATGAAGTATTTTATTTCAAAGCTATCATGCAATATCTATGCAAGCATAATTTCTACCATACATTGTTGATGTATTGGTATTAAATTGAAACACTTTGTAAACTATATCACGCCTTCTTGAAAATAAATAAAACTTCAAACCAATTCATAAAACCATATTGTAAATCTAAAAACAAAATCAACTCTTACAAAGCAAGATTTAATTACATAAATATGAAAGAAATGCTATGTTGTCCAACGATTTATCAAAAGAAATTAACATGAATAATAACAATGATAAATATAACAATGAATGAAAGCAAGAACAAAATGATAAACAAATTCACACACTTATAATCAACACTACCTGCATCTGCTCAAGGAAGAGGGCCTTTCCTCCACTGAGCATAATTGGATCTCCATAATGAAGGTCTACAACTCCATAATTAAGAGACCCTGAGCATGTATTATCAAAATGAAATTATTACAACAGATTCTGGATCAAATTCTACAACATAACATTTCTTTCTCTCCTCTCCCCCATCTCCATAAGATTAATTGCATATTTATACATAAAAATAATTCATGAGGATGAGGAATCGAATTCCCAACTTGGCATCTATTTTAAAAAATTTGGTAATTCAAAAACCAACCGTAATTTCAAATACAGGAAAATNTATTTATACACAAAAATAATTCATGAGGATGAGGAATCGAATTCCCAACTTGGCATCTATTTTAAAAAATTTGGTAATTCAAAAACCAACCGTAATTTCAAATACAGGAAAATATACTCTCTAAGAACCACTCTTATCTCCCAAACCATGGCGTTTTTCGGAGAGTTTCACACGATTCAAGTAATTGAGGTCGTTATGCACAAAACCCATGTCCCATATTTTTTAGATTCTTCTTAATCATCCCAAAAATAGAGACACAAATAAATGTGTTCTTATCTGGCACATGTTTTTGGTTGAGGCCGTTTGATCATAAGCTGGAGGATGACATGTTGGACATGTGTACAGATTCAATATCATAAATACACATAATCAATCTTAGTAATGAGATCATGTTGTGAATTTCCATGTGGATGTGTGCTAGCATTCCAACTTTAGATACTTGAACTACGAGTGATGTTGCTGCAAATATGAAAAATCACTTCGCAAACCATCATCAGAAAAATTATGCATAATAGTCTTCAATTCATCAAAAATAAAGGAAACTAATCATTATTAACCACTAAAGCATCAATGGGAGTAATATGGTATTTTACAGGAAGTTACATCAAATGGATGGACAATGGAATGGTAAATGGGTAGTAATACGAAGAAGATGGATAAAATAGAGGTCTATAGGTGATTAAAATAGGGACAAATCCATGACCCAACACTTGATACACTTGAATGTTGTTAGCAGTGTGAGGCCTATTCTAAAAGGCATGGAACTAGTTTATTAGATAATATAGGTAACTTGCCCATGGAGGTTAGAGAAATTGGTATTGAGTAATGGAGATGAGAAGTTTTAAATGGAAGATCAAGATTTCAAGTTATATGTGGGTACTTACTTACAAAAAAAATAATATAGTTAACTTTTTGTTTGTCACAAATAAAGTCTTTGGATTTTTATATATTCAATTGTGTGGTTATAGTACTTGTAAAATGTCGGATTTGGTTTTCAAAAGTGAAAAATTAGGAGTTGAGAGTGCCAAAATCAGTTTTCAAAATTGTGTATTTAGGTATTGAAATTGTGAAAAACAACCTTTCTAAAGTGCAAGACGAGGCTCTGAACATTATATTAACAAATTGGTAAAGTGAAAAAACCTATTTCTTAATTTTTTCCATTATTGGATTCCATTACCCACTCATGTGCCTCATCCATAGTTTTTAGGACCTTATGATCCCTCATGCATGATTTTAGGAGTAATTGAGTCAGCTTCCTTTATTTAAGGCACCATGTCTCCATTCTCACCTAGTTGATTGGCTCTCCTTCCTAGATTCCATGAGTTTGAGTGATGATGAGTATATTTGACCAATACAAGTCACATAATGCACCTCCTTGATATCCTCTCCCTATTTTCTATCCTAATTTCTCTATCATACGACAACCACCTTTAATCAACAAGCCTATTGTCATGATTTTCCACTAACTCTTGTATGGATATGGATTGAATGCTAACTAAGATTGTCTCTTTAGTGGAATTCGAATGCAATCATAGGCTCACAAATTCTCTTGGTTCTATTATATTTTGTAAGCTCACACATTGTGGATAAGGTAATTGTAAAGTTTTATCAATTGTTTCATTAGTGTATTACATCAAGTTTTATTCTCAATTTTCTTGTAGATATTTGTTAAACATTGTGAAATTTAATTTTTATTTAAGATCACCCTTAGATACAATATAAATTAATGATAGAACTACTCTAAGTAAACTCATTGGTGATAATAGTATATAAAATGGAGAAGACTGCATATTAATAATGGAGAAAACCACATATTAATAATGATTTATAGTCTCATGAAAGTTTTCCCTTTCCAAATTTAATCCAATGCAGAGAATAAATCCCAGATAAGTCACATATGATAGTAATATTGAGGATTGAAAAATATAAAGGCCAATTATAAGAAACCATGTACATAAAGTGTGAAACATTTTTCAAACAATATTTTATGTCAACAAATTTAAGTTAACAAATGAAGATATAAAAAAAACGAGAAATCATATATGAATTTTTAACATTACAACCCAAACCCATCCAAGGGTAAGTGAAACAACACCCATACCCCCACTCAAAAAAGGATTTTATAATCATATTCTTATATATCATAGATATGAACTTCCTGACATATATTTGTTTACCATTGAAAATATTCTAAAACACCAATAATTTGTGTGATTTTATAGGGATTTAATAAATATAGGTATGAGATGATTCATGAAATTAGCTTACATTATGGTAATAGAAAAATATGAGATCAATAAATACTTTTCCAATTTTTCCTTTTTCAAGAAATCAACAATTTAGTACAACCAAACTGGAAAGAGATAAAAACAATAGCTTCTATATTCATGATTATATAAGATTATATGATAAACATTTTAATAAATGCTAAGCTAGTTGATTACAAAGTGTATGGATTGTAAACTATTGGTTTCTTCATTTGAAAATAACATCCTTCAGAAGATCATCATAATTGATTAATATTCTCTTAAGAAATAAAAACAAATCAGAACCAATGGGGGTGGACTATCTTATAAAGAAAACATTAACAAGGGTTAACGACAGAGAATAATCTTAAAAAAAATAAATATAGTTGGTAATATAATAAATATAATGTACAAACTACATATCAAGATGGCATATAATTCATAAACTTCCCCTTAGGCTACTAATTGGAGGTACTTGAAAAGATCTTTGAAAAATGGATTTTTGAGTTGTGCTATGAAATTTGTGAACGCATAACTAATCATGATACTTAAATTTATATTGATAATAGGAAGAACAGTGAATTTTAATTTATTTCAAGTAAATGAACATGCAACATGTAAACTTAATCATTATTGAATAAGGAAAATGAATCCAAATTTTATCAAAGTTTTGTTGAACCTATACAATTAAAAAAAATCCAAACTTGCATTTCCCTAACAAGGTTAAGGGCCAAGAGTCAACATTCATATGAATATGTTACTAGCACATTTTTAAGAATGGTTTCATGATATTTTGTCGTTAATCACCATTGTCACCACTTGGACGTTTTTCCACTCTTAACTTGCTTCAAGTGAAATCGAGCCACTATGATCAAATGACTATATTGGGCACACATAACATATGGATGGTATCTTGGAAAAAGAATGTGGTCATCGATTTTTTTTACTTTTTCAAATAAATTTCCCATTAAAACCATTAAACCAATTACATATGTATAATTTGTGGGATATCTAAGCTCTTGCATCAATGCTCGTTTTTCCCTAGTGCATTACATTAAATAATGCACTTTTTCTAGATTATTTTTTGGTGCAATGGAAACAAAGTCATCACCTTCTCTAACCATATCAGAAACACAATTTTAATCCTTTTCATCATACCCAATTCATTTTCCATCTCCACATCAGTCACATTTCCAAATGGTGTCCATTATCTCAATTCTGCATGTTTCCATGATTTGAAAAAAATGGTTTTGGCACTCATAAGTGGACTCTAAATCATCAATACAAGCAAGAAAAAAGCAAGAGTACTTGTGTTTCTCAATTGAGTGTTCATTTCTCAAATTATCACTCCTAATGGAGTGTAAGCCCATTCTTCCAAGGACTCTAGAAAAATTATATGGCGTCCATATTCCAATATTCACAATATTCCAAAATCACATATTCGAAAAAAAAGTAGAACTTGTGCAAGTCAAATTTCACAGATAACTTTTTTTTCAATATAGAAACAATTATATATCTACAAATACATTTAAATAATTTTATTTAAATTTCTTAAGGGTCATCCACACTTAACTGCATACATGAACCATCCTTGGTTTGAATTCATGGCTTAAATTTTATTTGCACCAATTTACAACATCAAATAAATCTACATGTCAAGATATAGAGTGATTTAATTGATACCTCCTAGGTGCATTTTTTACGCAGGCCCCACCATCATCATGCACTCCTTCTCCATTCCTTATCTCAAATAAACTCCATGTGTGACAAATTTTCATTTTATTATGAATATGACACAACCATAAGAATGCTTGTGCCAATTAAAATTAACCAACACAGCTATCTAACCATAGCCAATGTTATTTAAAAGTGACCCATAATATGAATAATTATTTTTAAAGTAAATTAAAACAATGTTGAACAAAACATGTATCTTGTGTAAAATCATCATTGATGTATAAATGAGACTATTTAATCACTTCATGCATATCTGCATTTCTATCAAAACCATGAATACTAAGATCTACATGTTTTTACAAAATATGCACAAGTATAGAGACCTAGTCTAATCTAAATGATAATATTCACTTTGTATCTCCCTCTAATAAATAAAGTGTAATTCTTATCAAAATCAATCATTGATAATATTGTACATTTGGGAAATATGTCATGTGATTTTTTGAACTGTAAGACCTACTTCTCTATTGTATGAGAGCTCTTTATATATCTATATATTTGATCCTTGAACTTATCCATGAAATATGTCACTAAAATGATGTCTTCAAGTAAATCAATATTTTTTATGTTGTAGATAAATTTGTGATAGGAGTGTACTTAACATGTTCATATATATTCCTTTTCACACCAATATTTGACAAATGAGGATAATAAGGATCAATGGGATAGTTGTCATTAAAGAGTGCCAAATCATAGCATTCTTGTTGGTTTATACCACCAACACATTCTTTCTTAGAAAATAAATGATACTTCTCTTTTGGAGATAATATCTTAGATAATAATTAACGAGCATTGAAAGGAAGGGGGTCATTTGACCAATAATGTATGTCAAAATATAGAAATGGCTCCTAACATAATTAGAATTCTAGGCAGTACTGACAACAACATGTGTCATGATCAATCATGGGATTGTCATACCAAGGTTTAAGAATGACTATTTCATTAAACTTGGACAAATTCTAGTCCAAGACCCTTTGAATACACGTCAACAACAACCTTTCTAAACCCGAAAATTAAGGTTTCTAGAGTGCAAAATATGGTTCCAAAAGTGCCAATTATAGGTTCCAAAAGTGTACTTTTTCCATTGATATTTACCACTTTTGAAACTTATTTTTTCACTTTTCCCATATGATAATGGAAAATTTAGAACCTGATTCCATGATTTTGAAAGGCTACTTTTTACACTTTGTGTAATTTTTAAACCTATGCAGAGAAGGAAAGCATACAGATTCTTTTAAGCAAAATAGAGATCACAACACATCAGTCACACATAAACAAAGAGATTTACACTGGAAACCCTTAACCAAGAAAACCAGAAAACCTTGGAGCCACACCTCCTATTTTCTCATCATTACATTATGAAATCCTCACAATACAAAATATAGGTATTCCGCAACATCCAAATACCCTAATTTGTTAACCCGGATTAGAAAAAGAATCCAATCCCTTAACCGGGATTAAGTTACATATTTTTAGACAAATTCTAAAAATAGCCACAAACAACTATAAATAGACATAAAATCTATAAATAGCCAAAAAAAAATTGCTCGTTTTGCTCGCATCAGAAATAGCCTAACGGCCATTTTCGAATGGAAACAGGGCCTATGGCCTATTTCCGTCGAAGGTTCCTTTGGGATCATTGAGCTGCAGTGCTAACATGCTCACCTCCCTTCCATACGCACATGTAAAGGATATAACATATACCCAACATTATCCCACTTGTTGTTTCCTTTGCATAGCAATGAGTCATGTACTCATAAAGTCACAGGTTCAAGGCATCAATGCCCATATATTCTCTACACCAAGAGAACTTCTTTGTACTAACAGACTTTGTTAATGAGTCTGCAACATTTTTCATGGGGTCAACCTTCTCTAGCAACACCTTCTTTTCTTCAACCATATCTCTCACAAAGTGATATTGCACATCAATATGCTTTGTCTTAGCATGATAAGCAGGGTTCTTTGCCAAGAAGATTGCACTTTGGCTATCACATTCTAACCTTACACCTTTCTGTACAAACCCAATACCTGAACACAATCTTTACAACGACACAGCTTCTTTTCTTGCATGAGTGGCTACGATGTATTCAGCTTCTGTAGTTGACAGTGTAACTACAGCTTGTCTCTTGCTCATCCAATTAATAGCTCCTCCAAATAATTTAAACACATACCCACTTGTAGATCTTCTATGATCAAGGTCTCTAGCCCAATCTGCATCAACAAATCCATGTACATTTATTACTGTGTCTGGTCTAGGCCTTTCTTGGTAGCATATTGCATAATCTATGGTGCCATGCAAATATCTAAGGACCCTCTTTACAGCTGTCCAATGCTCCTTTTCTGGTTTTGACATATATCTACTCAAAACTCCCATTGCATGAGCAATGTCTGGTCTTGTACAGACCATTGCATACATCAAACTACCAACTGCACTAGCATATGGAACCCGTGACATGTCTTCTTCTTCTTCCTGTGTCTTGGGACACTACTCTACATATAACTTTACACCTACAGGAATAGGATCCTTGATCGGCTTACTTTCCTGCATGTTAAATCTCTGTAGTACCGTCTCAACATATTTTCTTTGGTTTAAACTTATCATTTTGTTTGCACAATCTCTTCTTATCTCCATTCCCAGAATTAAGTTTGCAGCACTAAGATCTTTCATATCAAACTTGGAGGACAATTGAGACTTCACCTCCTTTATAAAATATTTGTTGTTTCCAATCAACAACATGTCATCAACATACAAAACTATGTTAATGAAGTGATCACCAACCTATTTGGAATATACACAGTGATCAGCTTTCCTTCTCAAAAACCCCAATCCAAGTATGTATGTGTCAAACTTTTGGTACCACATCCTTGGAGATTGCTTTAGACCATAAAGGGACTTCTTTAGTTTACATACCAACTCATTCTTTCCCTTTACGATGAACCCTTCTGGTTGTTTCATGTATATTTCTTCTTCCAGATCCCCATGTAAGAATGTTGTCTTCACATCCATCTACTCTACTTCAAGATCAAAAGAAACAACAATAGAAAGAAGAAATCTAATAGAAGCTAATTTTGCAACTGGAGAAAATATTTCACCAAAATCAATCCCCTCTACCTGAGAATATCCCTTTTCTACCAAGTAGGATTTATACTTATCCACTTTACCTTCTGCATTCAACTTCTTTTTAAATAGCCATTTTCTCCAAACAACTTTTCTCCCAGCTGGTAATTGGACTAGCTGGCACACTTCATTTTTGTCCAAGGAATCCATTTCTTCATCCATGGCCTTTTTCTAGAGACCACTATCCTATGAATTAATAGCTTCCTTCACACTTCTAGGATCATCATTAGTAATAGACATAGCAAAATGAGAGTGAAAATCAGGAGGGGAATACCTTTCTGGTTGCCTTATTTCTTGAGATGATCTTCTCAAAACTAGAGTATGAGGTTCTTCTTCTTCTTATTCTACTTCTTCTATTGAGTCAGATTCTTCATGTTCTAACTTAAACTCTATTTTATCTGGTTCCTTTTCCATTGGATTCACTTCCTGTCTGGGGACTTCTTTGACCTCTCGAAACACAACATCTCGACTGTAAACAGTCTTCTTAGTTATAGGATTCCAAAGCTTATACCCTTTCATACCATCTTTATAGCCAATAAAGATACACTTCTCAGCTTTGTTATCCAGCTTGCTCCTTTTCTCCTTCAGAACATGCACCTAAGCATCACAACAAAAAACTTTCAGATTCTTAATAGAGGGTTTCTTACCAGTCCATACCTCTTGTGGAGTTCTATCAATCAATGTTGATGTGGGTGATCAGTTTACCAAGTAACATGCTGTCTCCACTGCTTCTTCCTAGAATTCTTGTCCTATCCCAGCACTGCTTAGCATGCTCCTTGCCTTTTCCATCAACGTCCTATTCATCCTCTCAGCAACTCCATTCTGTTGAGGTGTGTATGGAGTAGTATTTTGCCTTGCTATTCCACACTTCTTACAAAATTCCTCGAATTCATTCCCACAGAACTCTCCACCATTATCTGTCATCAACACCTTTATTTTCTTTTCTAACTAATTTTCTACAAGAGCCTTAAATTCTTTAAACTTGGCAAATACTTCAGATTTATTTCAAAGGAAATAAATCCATATGTTCCTTGAGAAATCATCTATAAATGAAACATAATACACAAATTTTCCTAATGATGGAATAGGAACAGGTCAAAACACATCACTATGTATTAATTCTAGAATTCCCTCTGCTCTTGTAGCACCAGATGCAAATCTTACTCGATTTTGTTTTCCATATATGCAATGTTCACAGAAATCAAAATCCAGAGTGCAATCAGCCATACCTTCAACCATACCTTTACCTCGTAATGTTTGAAGTCACTTTTCTCCAATATGCCCCATTCTTTGATGCCACAACATTGTCTTTCCTCCTGATGCAGTCAGGGTTTTGTCATCTTTACCTCCTTCCTCCAGCACAACAGAATTGTTACATTCATCAATGATGGTTTTTACCAATAGTTTGTATAGGGTTCCATACTGAACTCCCCTCATTAATACCATTGATCCTCGAACCATTTTGCAACCACCATCTCCACACACAGTCTTAACACCTGCAACATCCATCTTTCTGACATATATCAAGTTTCTTGCTAGATTTGGAATGTGTAGCACTCCAGGCAGAGTTCTAATCCTTCCATCCTTCAGTTTTAGCTTGACTCTACCACGTCCAATGATACTGGCTGGTGAAGCATATCCCAAGTACACATCTCCTCCATTGTACTTTTCGTATTCATAGAACCACTCCCTATGACGGGTCATATGACATGACACACCTGAGTCAATCAGCCATGTATCACATTCTGAAGGATTACCCATGGAAGCTAGGTACACATCCCCTCCTTCTTCTGAGGAGTTCTTTGCCTTTGTGGAAGGGGTATCCTCATATCCCTTTGCTTTCTCAACATTCTTAGATCTGCAATCCTTTTTATAGTGCCCTTCTTTACCACATTTCCAACACTTCCTTATTCCTTTTCCTGGGGATTTAGATCTACCCTTAGATTTAGATATCCCCCTAGATCCTTTATTTTTGTTTCTCTCTTGGGGGCGACATCTCACATAAAAGGAATCCATGCTATGATTAGCCATAGTTTTCTACCTCATCTCTTCTGATAGTAGGGATGATACAATTTCATCAAATTTTAAGGTCGCCTGGCTAGAACTACCTATTTCAACAATTAGGTTGTCCCAAGAATCTGGCAAAGAACACAATAATGTAATACATTTATCTTCTTCAGCCATTTTAATACCAACAGAGGTTATCTGACTTAATAGAGTATTGTAGACATTCAAATGCTCTGTTACGGTGTCATTCTCGTCCATTCTGAGGTGAAACAACTTCTTTTGCAGAAACAACTTGTTCACAAGGGATTTTGATTGATACAAACTCCCTAGTTTTTCCCATAGCTTTATTGCAATATCTTCACCAGATACATTCAACAACACAAAATCTAATAAGCAAAATCGTATTGTACTCCTCACCCTTCTTTCTAATTTATCCCAATATTCTTGTGACGTTGCAGTGGGTTTCGTACCCAGAACCACAGCAATCCACTGTTCTCGATCTACCAGAAGATCCTCCATTTTGAGCTTCCATAGCTCAAAATTCTGGCCATTAAATTTCTTGATCTTGATTCTTGAAGTACTCTCCATTCTCTTTCAATGCACAAATCAACACTGCAAAGATCCCACTGAACCCAAGTTTATCACAGACCCAAGATCTATCAACCGTGTCGAACCCTTAGTAGCAAATGCGTCCCCCTGATACCAAAATCGAGCTCTAATACCACTTGTAAGTTTTAAACCTATGCAAAGAAGCAAAGCATACAAATTCTTTTAAGCAAAATAGATATCACAACACGTCAGTCACACGTAAACAAAGAGATTTACCCTAGAAACCCTTAACCGGGAAAACCAGAAAACCTTGGAGCCACACCTCCTATTTTCTCTTCATTACATTATGAAATCCTCACAATACAAAATATAGGTATTCCACAACATCCAAATACCCTAATCCGTTAGCTTGGATTAGAAAAAGAATCCAATCCCTTAACCGGGATTAAGTTACATATTTTTAGACAAATTCTAAAAATAGCCACAAACAACTATAAATAGCCATAAAATCTATAAATAGCCAAAAAACAATTTGCTCATTGTGCTCACATCGAAAATGGCCTAACAGCCATTTTCAAATGGAAACAAGGCCTACATCCTGTTTCCATCAAAGGTGCCTTTGGGATCGCTGAGCTATAGCACTGACATGCACACCTCCCCTCCATACACACATGCAAAGGATATAACATATACTCAACATTCTCCCACTTGTTGTTTCCTTTGCATAGCAATGCGTCATGTACTCATAAAGTCACAGGTTCAGGGCATCAATGCCCATATATTCTCTACACCAAGAGAACTTCTCTATACTAACAGACTTTGTTAATGAGTCTGCAACATTTTTCATGGTGTCAACCTTCTATAGAAGCACCTTCTTTTCTTCAACCATATCTCTCACAAAGTTATATTGCACATCAATATGCTTTTTCTTAGCATGATAAGCAGGGTTCTTTTCCAAGAATATTGCACTTTGGCTATCACATTCTAACCTTACACCTTTGGTACAAACCCAATAACTGAACACAATCTTTGCGACCACACAGCTTCTTTGCTTGCATGAGTGGCTACCATGTATTCAGTTTCTATAGTTGAGAGTGCAACTACAGCTTGTATCTTGCTCATCCAACTGATAGCTCCTCCAAATAGGTTAAACACATACCCACTTGTATATCTTCTATGATCAAGGTCTCCAGCCCAGTCTTCATCAACAAATCCATGTACATTTATTACTCTGTCTGGTCTAGGCCTTCCTTGGTAGCAGATTGCATAATCTGTGGTGCCACGCAAATATCTGAAGAGCCTCTTTACAGCTGTCCAATGCTCCATTCCTGGTTTTGACATATATCTGCTCAAAAATCCCACTGCATGAGCAATGTATGGTCTTGTACAAACCATTGCATACATCAAACTACCAACTCCACTGGCATATGGAACCTGTGACATGTCTTCTTCTTCGTCCTGTGTCTTGGGACACTGCTCTACAGATAACTTTACACCTATAGGAACAGGAAACTTGACTGGCTTACTTTCTTGCATGTTAAATATTTGTAGTACTGTCTCAACATATTTTCTTCGATTTAAACTTATCATTTTGTATGCACGATCTCTTCTTATCTCCACTCCCAGAATGAAGTTTGCAGCACTGAGATCTTTCATATCAAACTTGGAGGATAGTTGAGACTTCACCTCCTTTATAAAAATTTTGTTGTTTCCAATCAACAACATGTCATCAACATACAGAACTCTATTAATGAAATGATCACCAACCTTTTTGGAATATACACAGTGATCAGCTTTGCTTCTCACAAAACCCAATCCAAGTATGTATGTGACAAAATTTTGGTACCACATCCTTGGAGATTGCTTTAGACCATAAAGGGACTTCTTTAGTTTACATACCAACTCATTCTTTCCCTTTACTATGAACCCTTCTGGTTGTTTCATGTATATTTCTTCTTCCAGATTCCCATGTAAGAACATTGTCTTCACATCCATCTGCTCCACTTCAAGATCAAAAGCAGTAGCAATAGAAAGAAGAAATCTAATAGAAGTTAATTTTTCAACTGGAGAAAATATTTCACCAAAATCAATCCCCTCTACCTGAGAATATCCCTTTGCTACCAAGCGGGCTTTATACTTATCCACTTTACCTTCTGCATTCAACTTCTTTTTAAATATCCATTTGCTCCCAACAACTTTTCTCCAAGCTGGTAACTGGACTAGCTCCCAAACTTCATTTTTGTCCAAGGAATCCATTTCTTCATCCATGGCCTTTTTCCAGAGATCACTATCCTCTGAATTAACATCTTCCTTCACATTTCTGGGATCATCATCAGCAATAGACATAGAAAAATGAGAGTGAAAATCAGGAGGGGAATACCTTTCTGGTTGCCTTATTTCTCGAGATGATCTCCTCAAAACTGGAGTATGAGGTTCTTCTTCTTCTGATTCTGCTTCTTCTATTGAGTCAGATTCTTCACCTTCTAACTTAAACTCTATTTTCTCTGGTTCCTTTTCCATTGGATTCACTTCTTTTCTGGGGACTTCTTTGACCTCTCGAAACACAACATCTCGACTGTAAACATTCTTCTTAGTTATAGGATTCCAAAGCTTATACCCTTTCATACCATCTTTATAGCCAATAAATATACACTTCTCAGCTGTGTTATCCAACTTGCTCCTTTTCTCCTTTGGAACATGTACATAAGCATCACAACCAAAAAATTTCAGATGCTTAATAGAGGGTTTCTTACCACTCCATACCTCTTGTGGAGTTTTATCAATCAATGCTGATGCGGGTGATCGGTTTACCAAGTAACATGTTGTCTCCATTGCTTCTTCCTAGAATTCTTGTCCCATCCCAGCACTGCTTAGCATGATCCTTGCCTTTTCCATCAACGTCCTATTCATCCTCTCAGCAACTTCATTTTGTTGAGGTGTGTATGGAGTAGTCTTTTTCCTTGCTATTCCACACTTCTTACAAAAGTCCTCGAATTCATTCCCACAAAACTCTCCACCATTATCTGTCCTCAACACCTTTATTTTATTTTCTGACTGATTTTCTACAAGAGCCTTAAATTCTTTAAACTTGGCAAATACTTCATATTTATTTCGAAGGAATTAAATCCATATGTTCCTTGAGAAATCATCTATAAATGAAACATAATACACAAATTTTCCTAATGATGGAACAAGAACAGGTCCAAACACATCACTTTGTATTAATTCTAGAATTCCCTTTGCTCTTGTAGCACCAGATGCAAATCTTACTCGATTTTGTTTTCCATATATGCAATGTTCAAAAAATCAAAATCTAGAGTGCAATCAATCATACCTTCAACCATACCTTTACCTTGTAATGCTCGAATTCCCTTTTCTCTGATATGCCCCATTATTTGATGCCACAACATTGTCTTTCCTCCTGATGCAGTCAAGGTTTTGTCATCTTTACCTCCTTCCTGCAGCACAACAGAATTGTTACATTCATCAATGATGGGTTTTCCCAATAGTTTGTATAGAGTTCCATACCGAACTCCCCTCATCAATACGATTGATCCTCAAACCATTTTGCAACCACCATCTCCACACACAGTCTTTACACCTGCAAAATCCATCTTTCTGATAGATATCAAGTTTCTTGCTAGATTTGGAATGTGTAGCACTCTAGGCATAGTTCTAGTCATTCCATCCTTCAGTTTTAGCTTGACTCTACCACGTCCAATGCTACTTGCTGGTGAATCATCTCCCAAGTACACATCTCCTCCATTGTACTTTTCATATTCATAGAACCACTCCCTATGAGAGGTCATATGACATGACGCACCTAAGTCAATCAACCATGTATCACGTTCTGAAGGATTACCCATAGAAGCTAGGTACATATCCCCCCAGATCCTTTATTTTTGTTTCTCTCCTGGGGGCGACCTCTCATAGACAAGGCATCCATGCTATGATTATCGATGGTTTTCCACCTCATCTCTTCTGATAGTAGGGATGATACAATTTCATCAAGTTTTAAGGTCGCCTGGCTAGAACTACCTATTGCAACAATTAGGTTGTCCCAGGAATCTGGCAAAGAAGTCAATAATGTAATACATTTATCTTCTTTAGCCATTTTAATACCAAAAGAGGTTATCTGACTTACCAGAGTATTGTAGACATTTAAATGCTCTATTACAGTGTCATTCTCATCCATTCTAAGGTAAAACAACTTCTTTTGCAGAAACAACTTGTTCACAAGGGATTTTGATTGATACAAAATCCCTAGTTTTGCCCATAGCTTTACTGCACTATCTTCACCAGATACATTCAACAACACAGAATTTGATAAGCACAATCGTATTGTACTCCTTGCCCTTCTTTCTAATTTATCCCAATCTTCTTATGACGTTGCAGTGGGTTTCGTACCCGGATCCATAGCAATCCACTGTTCCCGATCTACCAGAAGATCCTCCATTTTGAGCTTCCATAGCTCAAAATTCTGGCTGTTAAATTTCTCAATCTCAATTCTTGAAGTGCTCGCCATTCTATTTCAATGCACAAATCAACACTGCAAAGCTCCCACTAAACCCAAGTTTATCACAGACCTGAGATCTATCAACTGCGTCAAACCCTTAGCAGCAAAGGCGTCCCCCTGATGCCAAAATCAAGCTCTGATACCACTTGTAAGTTTTAAACCTGTGCAGAGAAGCAAAGCATACAGATTATTTTAAGAAAAATAGAGATCACAACACATCAGTCACACATAAACACATAGATTTACCCTAGAAACCCTTAACCAAGAAAACCAGAAAATGAAGTCACACCTCCTATTTTCTCTTTATTACATTATGAAATCCTCACAATACAAAATATAGGTATTCTGCAACATCCAAATACTCTAATCTGTTAACCCGTATTAGAAAAAGAATCCAATCCCTTAACCAAGATCAAGTTACATATTTTTAGACAAATTCTAAAAATAGCCACAAATAGCTATAAATAGCCATAAAATCTATAAATAGCCAAAAAAATTTGCTTGCTATGCTTGCATCGGAAACAGGGCCTATGGCCTGTTTTCGTCGAAGGTGCCTTTGGGATCGCCAAGCTACAACGCTGACATGCGCACCTCCCATCCATACGCACATGCAAAGGATATAACATATACACAACACTTTGAATACTTAAATTTGTGATTTTGAAAACCAATTTAGGCACTTTCAAGCTCTGATTTTGCACCTTTGAAAAGAAAACTCGACACTTTACAAGTATTTTAATCTCACAATTGAACATAGTAGAAACAACATTCAAGTGTATTATTTACCAAACTAGTTCCATTTTTATAACAATTGGCCTCACATCACTCACACCATTCAGGTGTAGCAAGCAAGCCCATAATCGATCTATAAGAATATGCCATTGACATCTTAGAGAGTATACTTTTTTGTTATAATACAATTCCCTTCCTTGTTACAAACATGTTTTTATTTTGATTAATCTATAATCATTGTATTTGTAGCATCGTAACCATGGATAAAAATGTCTCAAACACTGTTTAAAGGTTTGAGAAATACAAAATGATTCCCATCACCATGATAACCCTCTCTGGCTATCCGAGAAGAATAGTCTTGTGTTGATATTAATATAAATTGTCCCCTTTCCAATCCCATTCTTTCTAATAATGATCGAAAAAAATCATCCACATTTTTTTGTTGTGTGGATGTCCATACACCTGCTTCAAATATACTAAATAATTTTTTTCAATCCCTAAATATTGGATGTATATAATATTACTTTGTACTTGATTCAATATAGTGTTAGTGGCAATCCAAAATTGTTTTTTTCTATTTATTGAGTGTAACAAAGCTCCATTGAATTTGAAAATAATCAATGGTTTATTAGTAACTAATCTTCTAGTATCTGCAAACAAAAAACAACACACATAACCCAATCAATAAAATATTGTGTTTCAATGTTTCTAAGTATATTACTTGCATGATATGAAAAATTTGAAACACAACAACAAATACATGATATTATGTCCATAAATAATATGAGAATAGGCCGAGATTAATATACAAGAATTGTTTTACATCAATTTGTTGAAGTTTCCAAATTATACCAATCACTAAATGAATTGTTGTCTATATAATCTGATGGCCATTTGAATTTGAATGTTTCACTAGTAAATGTGCACATTTTTCCCACTGTAAATCATTGTTATTTCAACACCTTTTTGTTGCAATAACGACAAACATCACCCCATATTTTCGTGAAAAATTTTTCATCGATATAGCAACATGTTGAACTATTCATCGTTATGGTGACAGGAAAGAGATGACACATGGTTTCTGTGGATGATAGCTTACAAATAAATTTCCATCGCTATAGTGACAAATATATCTCTCTATAGTGACAAAACATCATTCCTATACCAACAACCCTTGATGCGCATAGCGACGAACTTGCAATAAAAGTGACAAATTCTTCGTTGATATAGAGACGGTTAAGTGTCGATATAGCAATGGCCCACCATGCACAAAGCAACGAACTTGCCATACAAGAGATAGTGTCTTGTCACTATAGTGATTGAATATCGTTGTCAGGATAACGAACTTCTAAGTAATTTCCATCGCTATAGCGGTGCTTTCTGAGTATTTTAATAATAAAAAATAAGAAGACACCACCATAAGCATCATCTAATCTAATAAGACTTTCAATAGGTGATGACCTGCAAAATGTTGTTATTGTTTGAAGCATTGTTTTTCTCAAAGGGATCCATACATGATCACCAACTTGAAATGTGGAAGGTAACCAATGTTCATCATGGAATCCATTGTGCTTAGCTTGGGGTTGTTGCAAGGCGATATGGAACCTACAATGCATATCTTCTATTCACTACACAAAGGTGGAAGCTTGATCTTGTTTTGAAGCATAATGAGAAGACAACACTAATGGTATGGTGATTGTAATTTCATGAGTGAGATGTTGCAAGCCATAGAAAACTACAAATGGAATATATTTGGTAGATGGATGTATGGCTCTCTTATAGTTATTTTGGATGATATGGTGATACGTGTCAGAAATTTTTATTGCAACTAAACTAGGTGTGGAGATCATGACTTAAGGTACAATTTGTGACTTTAGTTTCATTGTCATTTTAGGGTTGAAAAGTTATGAATAAAGAAGCATATAGCCAAGTAATTTTCGTATAGTTTTCAAAAAATGGCTGAGAAATCAAGAGTATTAATCATAAATTATGGAGGGATGGAACCCAAAATATGTCTAGGCATGTTGGAAAAATAAGGTAACAACTTGGTAAGCATAAGTGGTGTTCGTTAAAGGGATAAATATACTCATCTTGGAAAAATGGAAAACAATGGAAAAAATGTAGTAAAGTGTGGGAGGAATATCGCCAATAAAATCCATGGAAATGGACTTCCAAATGTGAGAAGGAATACTGATAGGTTGATAAATGTCAACTTTATGATTGACAAGTTTAGCATGACTACAAGACACATGATAGATGAAGTATTGTACAATTTTTTTCAAGGATGGCCAACAAAAGTGGCATTGTAAGTGATGGAGGGTTTTATGAGTATGAAAATTTCCACCATTGGATGAGGAATGGGCTTCCTTGACTAGGATCAAAAAATTTGGGGGATGGGAAACACATATTTTATGAATTTGTAGAGGTAGTCTTCATGGATTTGGTATTCTAGAAGGGGATTTTGGTTATTGTTGGTAAGGCTCCAGAAGGCATGAATTACTAAGGTGATGGAAGGATAAGAATTGTATAATTGCTTCCAATTTTTTAAAGAAGACACCACCATAAGAAACAACTAATATAAGAATACTTTCAATAGGTGATGATCTCCAAAAGGAATACTAATACTTCTCAAAATAGCGGTGCCATGGGATGGAAATGGAGTTTTATGGACAACATTATTCTACCCCTCCCCCCCTCAAATTCACACCAAATTCTAAATTAACACCCCACGTAATGATAGGAATTGGAAGAACATACTATAGTGTAACTCTTGAGTAATGCACCTTACCTATGGATGTATTCTTGAGTGATGTGACATCATGCATAAGAATCTCTCTCATACAAGTGTGCCATACCTCCTCAAACTCCAATCACAGAAAGCATAAAAGGACATTAATGGAAAATTGATTCAAAGTAATAAGGGATAGGTTCTCCATTAAGCCAGGATATTCTCTCATCATCTTGGACTTCCATTTTCTAGGGTCTTCGATAATATGTTGTCCACCTGTGAATCTAAAGGTATATTAACATAGACTATTATCCACTATTAAACTCTAAAATTTAAGAATATTCAAAGTATAATTCCCTTGTATAAGGAAGACTTCACCTACAACCTACCAAACCTAAGTCTTGCCCATGCATCCCAAAATCTCTTCAAATTGGAGCAAAATTATTGTCAATATCAACCCCCTCTTTTTGAGAGAATCCTTTGCCAACAAATCTGGTCTTTGACTTTAAGGATCTAGAATCATCCCTTATATGTATTAGTACAATACAATAAAATTATGTAATTTATGATCATAAGAGAAATTGAAGAAGGTTTTGTTGACAAAAATTATATGGAAAAGATTGAAGATGATATTTATGTGAATACGAGTGGACTTGTTATAGCCATACAAAAGAAATAAAATAATTATGAAACCATGAGAGTTGCAAAGAGAGGAAAATATCCATCGAGGATGAAAGAAAAAATGAGAGCACACTGATGCTTGTAGTAAAGGGCCTTAGAATGAGGTAAATATTCCATCCAACCCAAATAGATTGATACATGATCATCTATGCTAATCCTATGTCATGGATCACATCCATCTATGATTTATTTCACTGGTCTTTGCCAAGTCTAGATCTGGTCTCTCACATGGATCAACCATGAATTGTTCCAATCATTCTTGAGAGGAGCTTTGGGTGAAGCTTGATGAATATCCATGCTATGTTGAGTTGTAAATGTATGTCAAACATGTTAGAGATTTGATATATCGGCATAACTTTAATTAATTGCATAAAAAACAAAAATAGGATCACTAAAAGGTAAACATGCACAAAAAAAAGAGACACAGAGAAAACCTGGGTCTTTCCCATGTATCCCAAAATCTCTTGAAATTGGAGCAAAAGTATCGTCAATATCAAATCCCTCTTTTTGAGAGAATCATTTTCCAACAAATTTGGCCTTTGAATTTATAAACTATAAGGATCTAGAATCCTCTCTTCTATGTATCACTACAGTACAATATATAATTATGTAATTTTTTTGTAAAATAAAAATCATACCTTAATATACTTCATATCCAGCATGTCCCAAAAAAATGAGCTACAATAACCATTAAAGTACTGAAAACAATAACAGTAATAAAAATAGCAATATATATCAGATCTAAACCAATTATAGACTCAACATTAGATATTAGGACAGAACTCCCTTATCCTTAGGTTACTTGCATGAGACTCAACTAGAACAACATACCTGTGAAAGGAGAGAACCCAAAACTGGAAAAGACCCTAAAAAATATCATCCAACCCTCACAAATAAAAAATAGTAGCACCACAACAGTACGACCAACTCACAATAAAAAATGACAGCAATGGACTCCCAAAAATTCATATAAGGTAACGCTATGGTGGCTAGAACCTAAGGAGTGATATTAAGGTAAATGGAAGGGTGGACAACAATCCTAAGGCGTTACACTAGTCATCAACAAGCCAGAAGTCAACATGTAAGGTTTGTATAGGTTAGTGTTACCATGCAAGGGTCAATCACGAGTCACCACAAGGATAAACATCACACACAAGAAACATGCAAATCAACATAACATAACAAGGCAACATGATGTCATACTAGGCTAATGCACATCAAGTTAGGGTGAGGGTAGGTTACCTGGCCTTCTCAATTGCATGTGGTCATACGTCTCATGTGTCTCATGCAAATGTTGGAAGCTCATAATCATCGTCATTGAATAAGGAATCTCATGTGGTCATCTCATCTTCCTCAAGTTAACACAACAAGGGGTGGAAAACCCCTTGAAGATAACCACAGTCCTCGGAAGATGTCATGCATATTCAAAAATAAGCTATGCAACAAAGTGAACAAAGGTTTCACATATAAATTTTAAAAAGAAAAAATATAGGTATATTAATTGTTTTAATTAGCACGGTACTATCAAACAAAGATCTGCAATCATTAAAGTATTGAAAAGAAAAACAATAATAACATTATCAATATATATAAGATCCAAGCTCTTAATGAAAGACAATAATGCTGAAATAAAAACAACATGAATATATTAGATATAAACCAATTATAAATGATATGGTCATCTCATCTTCCTCACGTTAACTTAGGAAGGGGTGGCCAACCCCTTGAGGATAACCATAGCCATTGAAATATATCACACATTCAAAAATATGAACTAAGCAATAAAATTGACATTATAAACCTCTATTATAAAATATGACCATCTACCGACTACATCAAGAAACTTGTAACAAAACTCAAAATATTTAATGTAATCACTCAGTCAAATACAAATATTAAATGTATACAACTATATATATATATATATATATATATATATATATATATATATTGTTTGTTTTCCAGATATCAACCAATTATAAACTGAACATCGGATATTAGGGCATACCTCTCTTATCCTAAAAAAAAAAAAATTCTATCAAACGACAACAAAGTACTACAAAATAGTAATATAAGGTAGTGCTATGGTGGATGGCATCTAAGGAAGGCTCTTAAGATCAACGCAAGGGTGGAAAACAATCCTAAGGCATCACGCTAGTCATCAACAACCTGGATGTCAACATTCAAGTGTTGTATAGCTCAACGTTACCATGCAAGGGTCAATCATAAGTCACCAAAAGGATAAACATCACATACAAGTAAACATGCAAGTCAGTGTAACATAACAAGGAAACATGATGTCATATTAGGCTCATGCATATCAATTCAACATGAGGTTAGGTTACCCAACCTTATCAACTGTTCATGTGGTAATATGTCTCATGTGTCTCATGCAAAGAGGGGAATCTCATAATCATCATCACTGGATAAGAAAGCTCGTGTGGTCATCTCATATTCCTGAGTTTAACACAACAAGTGGTGGCCATCCCCTTGAGGATAACCATATTCCTTAGAAGATGTCACGCATATTCAAAAATAATCTATGCAACAAAGTGAACAAACATTTCACATATAAATTTTAAAAATCATAATTATAGATATATTAATTCTTTTAATCAGCACAATACTATCAAATAGAGAGATGCAATAATCATTAAAGTACTAAAAAGAAAAACAATAATAATATTGGAAATATAAATCAGATCTAAGTTGTTAATGAAATACAACAATGTTGAAATAATAATATAACGAATATATTATATCTAAACCAATTATAAACTATATCGTCATCTCATCTTCCTTGGGTTAACTTAGGAAGGGGTGGTTAGGCCCTTGAGGATAACCATAGTCATCGAAAGATGTCACACATATTCAGAAATATGAACTAAGCAATAACATTCACTCTATAAACCTTAATTCTAAAATATGACCATGCACCAACTAAATCAACAAACTTGTAAAAAAACTCCAAATATTTCATGTATTTACTTAGTCAAATACAAATCTTAAATGTATACAACTACATTTTTGTTTTTTTGTTTTGTTTTCAAAAATTCCAAGATGGAGACATCGTATTCGTTGTGATGACCCATTGTAGTTGTTGTGTCATCTCTCTCTTTCGGTTGATTGTGTTGGAATTCTCTCTAGTACCATACTTCTGGTACGTCGATTAGCGAGGCATGGAGGTCGACGCTAGAGAGAGGAATCATCTACAAATATCAAGTGTGTTATATAGATATAAATGCATAGTTATTATTGAGATATGTATCTTATTATTTCCAATATAATTACAATGATCTTTACCTGTTGGCTAACTAGATGAGACAACTGGAGTGTTCATTGGTTCTTCCATTTTTTACTCTTCTAGTTGAGCATGAGTAGGTACATGCTCTTCCATTCACAAAAAAAAAATTATTAGTACATGCCATCAATTATATATTTAAAATCATATTAAATACTTTTATTTTATATCATACATACTTGAATGGCAAGGTTGCTCGCCACCACCATGAGGAAGATCCCCACCTTCATGTGGTACATGTTCAGTACCACTACCCTCTTGCTTTTGTTGCTCTCACCCTGAAAACAAAAAAAAAGAGATTTATTTTTTGATGTAACCATTCATGAATATATTGCACAAGTGCATTATAATGAAGGAATTATTGGTTTTATTTACCCCTGTGTGTGTCAATGGAGAAATTGGGGTTTTCCCCAAGCTTTAGCGATGTTTCAGCACATGTTGAAAACCATACTTAAATTCGAGCCTCAAATATTCTTCAATGGCTTCGTATTGAAAAGAATTTCCCTGCAATGCATAACACCATGAAAATTGCATGTGATAAATCAATTATTTATTCACTACATTTAGAAAAATTTTGGCTACAAATAATGATCGTTTGATTCTTACAATTCGTGCTCTTAGTTTATGATATCCACCCTAAACCATTTTGTGTTGGACATGTTTTTGTACTCTTTCCTTTGTCTCTTTAGAGGTGTCGGGGAGCCTATGAAAGGTTTAAAATATGTTAGATATCCCAAATTAAATATATTTAAAAGTAAACAAAACATTGAACATTTTTCATTGAAAATATGATATGTGACATAGCTTCTTGAACCGAGTGGATGAGTATTTCCGTTTTTTTAATGCCTTCTAATTTACATCATCCATGAGTGACTTCCACTCCTTCTCTAGAACCATTGGAGAACACTCATACTTAGGGTTAATTTGCAAATTTTCCCTGTAATCTTCCCTAACATATTTCAAATATACACTAGCTGCTACGGTGACACCTTTTTTCTTGAAGGGATCACCAAACAAGATGACCATGTGGTTCATTAGATAATATTTAAATTTGTCGTTCTGGGCATTCCACTATGTACAAATGGTGGGAAAAAAAATACACAATTACTTCTCATGCTGGTTCTTATAAACAACATTGTTTCCTACAAAAACAATATGATCATTAATTAAATATAATTTGAGGTATGTGGCTTTGAATTACATGAAAAAAAATACTGAATAAATTAAATAATACCTGCAATATTTGGTACCTTGATTGGACCACAGTTATGGTCCACCAAGAATGTAATAGTAAATGATCCCCTACTAACCACACATACTGCTCCAAGATAACAACTTTCACATTCGATGTTATTTTCCTCTCTAACTTCCTATGAAGTAGTAGTGGGTGAAGGGCCCTACTGATATCCAACATCTGGTGAGGTTGTTGCATCTAAAGGGGATTTTTGTTCAGGAGGATCAAATAGAATCATTGGTATGGTAGATTGACGATGTTTTGAACCATCACTACTACCAATACCACCCTCTACAACTTGTACTCCATGCATAGGTGTTATCTCCAAAAAATCCTACAAAATGAAAGCTTTAATTAATTAGATCATATCAATAATAGAGAATTAAAATAACATAAATTAATGTATTTCATAGTTAGTAATATCTTTCAAAGATGCCACTTACCCCATACTTTTCTATTGTTTTCCTCAAGTCATCAATTCTTGCTTTGATTTCTTTAGTCCTAGGTCTAATTACAATCAGTCTAAGTTCTTGATTGGACTTTTTCAAATCCTTCTTCATAGTTTCCATTGGGCCAGTTGAATAAAAGATATCTTCCTCAATGACCACCTCATCATCTTGATGGGGTGTGCTCTACAAACATCAATTAATAAAAGTGGTTAATTTATGTATCATTAGAAAAATTCATGTCAAAAAAATGGCATGCATATAATAAGAAAAATAATTACTTTAATCATGTTTAGGTACTATTATACTACCATTTAACCTAATGTGACACAATTGGAGACCTCCCAGGTTCATCCTGCCACAATACCATAAGAAAGGCATGTTCATATTGAAAAGTAAAAATTGAACCATGTCTAATAAACGTGATTAATGAAGAAAAACTTTATTGTTAATATGGCAGTCATGTTTACTTGACCAGAAATTGCAGGTGTGTTCTAAGTACCCTCCTGCCAAAATATAATAAACATGATATCATCTTGAAACATTGATCTCATGAGCACAAAAAATGTCAAATGTCAACAGTTGTAATATAATCATGAATTGTGGTTACTATTACATTGATATTTACCTGATCATATCTAATTGCATGTGGCATCTAGCCATGATCAGCCTACCACAATACAAGAATCAAGAAATATTAATAATTAAAAGCACATAATTAAAACTGTTGCAAGAGAAAAATATAAGTCGTCTATTAAAGGTTGAGTTAAATGTTGTATAATATCATTACCCCCATAATGGCAAGCCCCCAATCTATTCGATTCAAATTGTAATCAATCAACAACTCTTCACCTGCAACTAATGATTTTGTTGCACATATGAATACACGATTTCCTTCATGCCCCTTAAATATGAAATTGGGTAGATTATGTGTTGTCCCTGTTCATGTACTATTTAAAAACCCTATGATATTTCCAGAAGTTTTTGGCCTTCCATCAATGTACATAGTAGCTCCCTTTTTTAGATTTTTGTCTAGTAGTTCTATATAATTTGTTGCAACTTTGTTTCTCTACATACTTCACTTATATCATACCAATAACAACCAATCATTGTATTTACAGCCTGGTCTGAAAAACTCCATCAATTTAGTTTAAGTACCATATTTTATCATTATGCCATCCATGGAAAATATCCCCAATCCATGTAAAGATGATGGAGCAATGTGATAAATCCTCCCATTGAGGAAGAAATCTATGTCCACTTGAGGTATCTCCTTGGGTATGTATCATTTGAAAAGATGTCTATACTTCAAGGGAAACTCAATGTCACCTATGTTCTCATTATCATAATCACATGATCCTCCTTCAAAAATAAAAAGTTCCATGGGTCTATGAAATTTTATCCTTTCTTTTTCACCTATAATTGATCTTGACATATTAGATCTTGTAATAGACATATTCCTTTCAAAATCTTATACTCTATATCCCTCACTCGAGAAAGATACATCCGACAAGTACCTATTTGGTGGTACTTACAAAGATTTAGAGCCGGTTCTATTATTATTTGGAAGCACAAGAACTATTTTCTAATTGTTATATAAATCTACAATTATGTATTATGTGGATATTGTGAATATGGATGAGATTTTGTACAACCAAACTTTTTCTTATTGAAAATTTGAAAAATGGATGCACATTATTTGAAAGGAAAG
Source organism: Pseudotsuga menziesii (assembly GCA_001517045.1). Lineage (NCBI taxonomy): Eukaryota > Viridiplantae > Streptophyta > Pinopsida > Pinales > Pinaceae > Pseudotsuga > Pseudotsuga menziesii. Next base: position 31,155 of record LPNX010141658.1, read on the forward strand.
TTCCCAATGGTGCTATACTTGGAAGATTTCTTTCTTTCCCTGAGATAGAACCATATTTGGAGGGAACCCCACATGGTATTTTTATTATCATATACTTTATTGTATAAATTAAATTTTGTATTTTATCTCTAAGTTTTAAATAATTTCTCCAATCTTGTATTTCACTCTCCCCTAAAAATAGAAGATGAAACAAGGAGGATGCACCATTTTTTATTTGTTATAGGAAATGATTGTTGATGTATTTGTACAAATTAATTCCAAATTTGTTCCTCCTCTCTTTGTAATCCTATGGTAGTTTACCTTTTCCATATTTGTTTCCAAATGGATGATAGAGCTACATCTATTGCATTTTCTAGACAATAAATGTCTTCTGAGTTAAGGATATTAATAAAAGGATTAAGTAATTGGCCATGAATGACACATCCAACCTAGGGGTATCCCATCGATATATTGTTTCCATGTCTCATTGTATTTGTGATTGTCCCTTCAATTGCTATGTGTTGTGATTATGTGAAGAGCATATCATAAAACCCTACATGCATTTATACTCACCCCCTCTTTGATGACCTCACCACCATCGATACCCATCATGGTTATTTGAAATGATATCTAACTTGGGTATAATTTTCATATCTTTCAACTAATTTACCACTCCACTGGTCACTGTGCTAAATTTGATCCCTGATATTATTTACCAAATTCCATGTACAGTAACAATATTATAACTAATGAAGCAAAACAATAACAATGTACAGGAAAATAACAGCATTAATAATCATTAACAAAGAGTGATAGGACCAAGTAGAATATAAAGGACCATAAGTCAACAAAATTGGGTTACAATAAGAATCTAAGGAAACCCTCATTCCCATAAGACCAAGGTGTACCATAAAGTTGGATAACCAACACCTTTTACACATAGGACCAACACGAGAAAGGACTTTAATATTTTTTCACTCTCATGGTACATTGTTTCATTTATTTTTATCATCACTATATAAGGAGAAGATCCAAACTAGATGACGTGATCCAAATGAATAATAGTACAATAGTAACAACTGAGAAAATTTTACAGCATTGTGCTAGATGCAAAGCAATAAGATAATTTAAACATAATTAGCATCTCTTTCAACTTTAGCACTCTTCCATGATCCATGTGCTAAAGTTGGTCCTTGAGATGCACAGTAACAATAGTACAAAAGCAAATTCAAGACCAGTAAAATAATCAAAACTTAGTATCAAAAGACACTGGTTTAGACCTTCCTGGTACTCAAACACATTTAGGATCAGACCTTATATTTCAAAAACAAGTCACCAAGGAATGGGATCATACCTAAGAGAGAGTGTGTTTAAGGTAAGGATTTTATTGCTGGTTTGAATTTCTATATGTTTAGTTTCAATTTGATAGTTTAATTTAGCGATTTGTTCATATTTGATGTTTCCAATATATTTTTCTCCAACAATATAGCATAGTTATTTCCAAGATGTTCATAATTGTTGTTTCCAAGCTATGCATAGTTTTTTCCAAGTTTTTAATAATTGTTGTTTCCAAGCTGTTTTTTGCTCATTAACATGAAAAAAATATACACTCGTCCCTTTATATGGATTCATGTGGAACAATTCTCAATTTCTATTTTTCCTCTTTGAATGATGAAAGTTTATCTTAGGCATACTCATTAACAAACGAAGAAATGGGATGATATCATAACTTTTTGTAAAAAAAAATCAGATTCCCTCATAATAATTCCCACTTCCAAGGACAAATCTAGCTATGGGTAAGCAACCAACCCCTTTTACACATAGTACCAACAAGAGAAAGGAATTTAATATGTTATCTCTCTCAAGGTACATTGTTTCATATATTTTTATCATCACTGTATAGCTTGAAGATCCAAATTATATGATGTGATCCAAATGCATAATAGTACATCAATAACATATGAGTAAAGTTTACAACATTGTGCTAGATGTGAAGTAGTGAGATCATTTAAAAATAAGTTTCATCTCTATGAACTTTGGCACTCTTTTGTGATCCTTGTGCTAAATTTGGTCCTTGAAATGCACAGTAACAATAGTACAAAAGAAAATTCAAGACCAGTAAAATAATCATAACTTAGTATCAAAAGATATTGGTTTAGACTTTCCTGATATTCAGACACATTTAGGATCATACCTTGTCTTTCAAGAAACATGTCACTAATAAACGATATCATACCTTGAGAGAGAGAGGGTTTAAGGTAAGCACAGATCTGCGAAGTCTATAACAAAACAGTCCATGAAAAGGGCTGCAGACAACAAGTGAAGGATAACTTAATTGAAGGTGTTGCATTTTATTGTTGGTTTGAATTGCTATATGTTTAGTTTCAATTTTCTAGTTTAATTGTGCAAGTTTTTCATAATTGATGTGGCCAACAAAGTTTTCTCCAGCAATTAAAACTGGTATAGCTCATTGACATGGAAAAAAGATACACTCATCCCTCTGCATGAATTAATGTGAAAAAATTATCAATTTCTATTTTTCCTCTGTGAATGATGAAAATTTTTCTAAGGCATACCCATTAACAAATGGAGAGATGGGATGACATCATAACATTTTGTAAAAAAACTCAGATTCCCTCGTAATAATTCCCACTTCCAAGGGAAAATATAGCTATGGGTAAGATTATTACATATTGTATTGATGCCATAGTTACAATTAAGAAAAATAATGGCCGACCTTATTACAATATAGAGGGTGATTATTATTATCTAAGCCATCATTAGAACATGATAGATTCATAGCTTGTGTGCAATTTTACTCCCTTATTAAAAGTGTTGTAAAAGGATAGTGCAAATCTCGAAAACGTCAACCCTGGAGACCATGGAGGCATGAATTACCACAGAACAAATGCATTCAATAATTTCCATAAAAACATCTAAAGAGAAAATAAAATGTGGGTACCCTGAAACCCTAAATACCAATAAACATAACACAAATAATCACACCCTAGTCACTAGACTTATGTATAGCTTCCTCAATATTTGCAAAGGTGTGGAGTTCAAAATTTTAGTACAAAGGAATGAAAGAGAATATCCAAACTATATGATGTGATCCAAATGCATAATAGTATAGCAATAACAACTCACAAATAAAGTTTACAACATTGTGATAGATGTGAAGCAGTAAGATAATTTAAACATAATTTTCATCTCTTTCAACTTTATCACTTTTCCATGATCCTTTTGCTAAAGTTGGTCCTTGAGATGCATAGTATAATTAGTACAAAAGAAAATTCAAGACGAGTAAAATAATCAAAACTTAGTATAAAAAGATAATGGTTTATACCTTCCTAGTAATTAGACACATTTAGGATCAGTCCTTGTCTTTGAAGAAACAAGTCACCAAGGAACGAGATCATACCTTGAGAGAGAGAGGGTTTAAGGTAAGTACAGACCTTGAAAAGCTATAACAAAATAGTCCAGTAAGAGGGTTGCACTTAGAAACCTCTCAAATAGCCCTTAGACACCAAAATATATTCTCTTTCGAGGATGTTAATGACCAGTGCCTTATTGGAGTCAAATTAAAGAGTGTACTATGTGCATAGGTGAAATATATACGTGCAATTAACAATGCATTCTGTCAGTTGTTCAATGATAAGGAAATGACTAAGTCTCATAGCACCTAACACAATGTCATACAAACATGGAGGATCATCCTTAGGTTATAATATCCTTAGGGAAGAGTTCCAAGCATGTAGTGTTGAAGGGAAGGAAGGGTGAGTCTACTAGAAACCTGTAGGGTGACCGAGGTGTTAGAAGAAGGCTGCTACATTAGTTAAAGGGAAGGGTAAATTTTGTTTCTATAGCAGCAGTAGAGCCAAGTTATAGGACAACCCAAGGGATACCTCAAAGGAAAATCTGAGGGTGAAAGTAGGGAGAACAAGAGGGATAGTGCAAGATGGAAGGAAAACCGAGGGCTAATTAGGGTAGATCTAGGGTTACTTCCCTAGGATTCAAACCTTGTTCTTTCCTTTAGAATCTAGTTTTCAGTGTTAGTTAGGTTGATTTTATTTTTTATCTTAGGTTTCTTTTAATTGTGAAAGATGTTAATAATTGTTGTTGCCAACATATTTTTCTCCAACAATTAAAACTAGAACAATTCATTAACATGGAAAACATATACAGTCATCCCCCTACATAGATTCATGTGGAAAAATTCTCAATTTTATTTTTCCCTTGTATCAGCGATCGTAATAAAATGTTGGAGTTAAAGAGAAAGCTGGAATTTCGAGAATTGATGTACACCATGATAGGTAAGGTTCGTGATATGACAAAATTTAGTATCCTTTAATAGATAATATAGGTAAAACTCAACAAGATGTAATAAAAGCTGGAAAGAGAAACTATCAATAAAACCCTTACTGCAATTTATGGAGGGAAAATAGGATCTACCCTCATACACAGAAAGCATTGTATCTTATCCTAGAATTCAAGTTAATGGATTAAATAAAAGAAGTTGGGAATTTATTAGGCATTGATAATTATCATTGAATTCACCTTCAGGTTTGTTTCATTTTTCTAGTTTTCTCATGATTACAAATTGTGTTTCTCTTTTATTAATGGCTTCTGGTTTTTGTTATTGAATTCAACAATGATTTCAGACATGGAAAATATATTATTACAATTCAGCCACACAATCAAAGACTTGGAATGATCCAAGAGAAACAACTTGAACATATTTTATCTATTGTTTTGCTTCCTCAAGAAAGGGAAATTGTAGGTAAGTAATTAGAAGGTATATTTTTGTAGGGTAGCATCATCCACCACTGGGGTTGATTGTGAAAATAAGGGGGAAACAAAGGTTGGGAATGGACTAACAAAACTTTAAATACTTGAGATCAAGGAACAACAACTCCAAATCTTGATCATTCCACTAATGCCATATATTCCAAAGTTGAATGCGTTTCCAAATTCCATATACGGTAGCAATATTATAACTAATGAAACTAAACAATAACAATGTACAGGAAAACAACAATGTTACACAGTCTACTTTACATTCATGGCATGTTGGGTAAAATATGCATTATCCAATTCAACACTTAATTGTCAACCTAGGAAGGGAGCTTGTGAGATGCAAACACTATATGTGCAGGATTGAAGGCTTGAACTAACCTGAGCTAACTAAAGATGCAAATGTACTAACATGAAACTATATGATTTTAATCTACATGCATGACTTTCATAATTCAAATGCAAGAATTTTAATCTATCTATGAAAATAAAAAATTAACTAAGAACTTGAAAAGTGACTATAATTTCAAATCTAATCTATTTTATAAAGGCAGGAAACTGATTAATAACTAAGATTCAAACTAGTCTAACTCTATGCTAATCTATTCTAGAAAGCAGTCGCTTGGTCTAAAAGTGATTTAACCAATGAGAGCAAAATTAACTTCTTGCAGAAAATTATCTGATCTATATTATAAATTGGAGACTATTCCATTTATGCATAAGTAAATGCTTATCTAAAAATGCAAGTGCAACTAAGTTATTGAAAGCAATGAATTATTTAATTGCAAATTCGTAGAAAGCAAAAAAGTAACTGTGGATTTGTAGAAAGAAAAGAAAATATTATTCTAAAGACCAAGCGTAAATAAATGTGTTGTGAAACATTAAACTAATCAAAGAAAACTAAACTTGGAGCTTTATAATCTAAAACTAAGTACAAAACAATAACTGGAAATATATTCAAACTGTAAGCAAACCTACAACAGAAAAACAAAATACTTCTACTCTACCTCTTCATCAAACTATACCATAAACTAAAGAATGTTAACCAATCATAAAAAGATCATGCAACTAATTTACAATTTGAAAAGTAAACTTACACTAAACTAGGTTATGTTAACTTTTATCATCAAACTTTAAAATACTGTAAACCAAGGCATCTTTAAAATCTAAATGAACCTTTTAAGCTTGAATTTGAAACTAAGTACTAATTGTTTGCATCTACTTGAATGAAATAACTTGAATACATAAAACTAACAAAGCCTAATACAATGAAATCATGTGTAATTGGAAATGAAAGGTTGATTATGGACTCAAATTAAAACTGAAAATGGAATGCTGAACCTATTTCAGAAATGAGACAAACTAATATTCAACAAATTATATGACAATATTTTAAACAAACTTAAGCTAATTTAGGTTTTAGGAATGAAAACAAATTAAAGTAACTTATAAACTATCTAAGTCATAAACAAAAATAAAATTATGTTGCTTCTATTGAAACCAGAACTATTTTTCACTTAAACAGTAATATATAGGTTGAATATAAATGGATTTTATCATTATTAAAACTGAAATAATTAATCTATGTGTTAAATATAGAACTAAATATGAATTGTTAAAGGTGGATTCGAATCCCAACTAGCTACATAACACGGTGGAATGCTAGAAAATTAACCTCTACCTTAACTAACTATTTCTACAAAAAGAAAATACTAAAAATTCTAAAAATGAATTAAAATTCTGTCTAAGTGTGAAGAAAGTGTTGAACGAAAGTCTGCATTAACGTACAAACAAAAGGCTGAAAAAAATTCTGCACAGAGGGATGAACAGAAGGCTAAAAAACAGTCTACACATACGGACGAACAGAAGGCTGAAAAGACAGTCTGAACAGAGAGACGATTGACCGACTGTATGGATTCTGAAGGCAAAAATTGTAGAAAAAAGTAGGAAATAAACAGCAAAGTGTCACCTACAGGAAAACAAAATTCTTGCTTGCATAAATGAAATAACTTACAGCAAAACGTAATAGATATATATAAAAATGAAATGACTTAGCTACAAACATAAAAAGAAACTGATGAATATACACAAATAGAACCTCTGGTTGTTGAGGGCCCCTTCTCAGCTATCAGGGGCTGCATTCCTACGCTACTCAGTGATCGATCATCAACAAAGAAATAAGAATGATCACCAACAGCTAAAATAGAGACTTTTTATTAAACTGAAGAAAAGTTTTGCAAGGATTTTTCTCCTCCTCCTCTTCAAAACCAAAGAGGTATTTATAAGATGATTACATTGGAGATCAGGTCGACTACCTCTTGCTAAAAATATAGGTTCATTATTGTTGTAACAACTACCCATGAATTCAGAAAACGGTCAACCACAATTTCTAGAAAAGTTGGTTTCAGAGAACCACAATTTTCTCCCAAATGGCTATGAATTTGGCAAAAATTCTTCATGGTGACTAAAATGGGCCTATTCTATACAAAACCCATGTGCCATAATTTTCAATTTCGCTTCTGTTTGCCCAAAAATCAACTATCTGTTAAAAACACATGGTCTGCATGGGTGTCTAGCTGAACGTCTGGATGATCTGTAACTAAGATTTGTTCATAAATCTAGAATCTGAGCAGATTTTCTACTAGTTTGTTGGCCACATTGACTATTGAGTGCTGATTTGTTGGATTCTAGTTGGGTTCCATTAATTGGGTGCTAGGTTCTTGTTGCTTGCCTCCCTCACGTGATGCATGTGTTAATCCTCCACTATGCATGCATTAATTCATGGCCTGCACATATATAATATTAAATAGTTATGTTGAATAAAGAAGGCAATGTAATACCATAAAGTTACTATGTACGAAACTATGTGATTATTTGCTTTTGGATATAGTTAAAAGGCACACATAATATTAAAGAAAGGTGGGTTGATAATTTAAATGTTTTATGAGCATGGTAAAATGCAACGTGAGGTGCCTTGCCATGATTTAATGTATTAAACAAACAATTAATATTTACCACTTTTTAATAAGTTTTATGTGTTACTTTATATGGCATGAAAACGTTATCACTTTAAATAATTTCATCTTAAACTTAAACCAACTCTTTAAAGCTAATGATTACCTTATTACTTTAAACATTATTACTTTAAAGTTGACGATTATTTCATGGTTTCAATTTGCACATGTAGGATCAGAAGAAATGTGTAAACCAAACCAGAAAACTAACATACAATCAAATCTAATTCAGAATTCGGGACCAAAAGAAGGGGTTGAATGGAGTGCAGAACGTCTATTATTTGCAAAATACTGCATTTAATATATAAAAATAACATATTTGTCTTATTTTATATTTATGAGATTTCAATTAATAAAATAGAGTAAAAGGAAACCTTATTGAATATAGATGTATCAAATTACGGTAAATAGGTCAAAAATTAATGTAAATAAAACCATTATAAAAGATAATTTCGAGGCCCAACATGGCCCATAAAGCAATTCATGGTTCCATCCCATGATCAGAAAAGGTGGAAAGACGGTCCACAAACCACAAAGTAATTCATGGTTCCATCATAGGGTTGAGTCATAGCCTAGCCATGGTTTATCCCACATTTCAGGATAGCCCAACAGTCCAATTTTATTCCACATTCCAAGTTAAATCAACATTCTAGCCCACAGCTAAGCCTTGCCGCTCAACTTTAGGGCACATGGATAAGCATTAGGGTTCACTTCAGGCTTTAAGAAAAAACCCAACCTTCATAAAGATCTAAAGAATTACAGTGCAATGAAATCCTAGCACCTAAGAAGCCCTAGCATATCCTCCAAACATAAAAAGATCATAAATGGAAATATCTTAAAGGATAATTGAATATTGAGGAATACAAGGACAAAGTAATCAACAAGGTGTTCTCTCTCAAGGTAAATATTCCACATGTTCCATAAAATCATTTTTTTCATCATCACCATGTAGGAAGGTCCTAATTGGATGAAGTGATCCTTCGGTCCTCCTACTACTCTTGAAGGTAAGTGTTGGCGATATGATCAAGGGGTGCCCAGTCCCTTGAGAAACAACTTGACTTAACCATATAGGAGAGGAGTTCATAACACTTCATCATCTTGGTCTACTGACCAAGATCTATAAAAAAAAATATAATAACAATCCTAAGTAACAAATTTTCTTACAAATATCTTTTCAACTAAGACTAAGAATTTAATTTCAAAGTTTAAAAAAACATCAATTTTTGTGTATAATACTTACTAAACCAAAACCTACAGTCAAAACATGTGTGATATTTTGGGTAACTACTATTTTGGGGCATGAAGGAAATGAGAATATTATGAGACGTTCAGTATATTTTAGCATTATCACACAACTTCATTTCATGCAACAATGGTAATGACCAGTCAAATTAGAGAGTGTACTATGTGCATAGGTGAAATATATAAGTGCAATTAACGATGCATTTTTTCAGTTGTTCAATGATAAGGAAACGACCACTTCTCATAACACCTAACACAATGTCATACAAACATGGAAGACCATCAATATAAAAATCCAATTTCATGAAACAAATATAATATCAGTCCCTTAGAATTATCATGCAATCACTAATTCCATACTTTAGTTGCAATCGTCATTAACCATTTGGAATGGAGTATGAACAACAATATTATCAAAGTATCAGTCATGTATTAATATCCATGGTGGCATTAACAGTCTTAGTGAAGAGTCCGAAGGATGTAGTGTTGAAGGGAAGGAAGGGGTAGAAGCAGGCTTATACAATAGCTTAGGAGAAGCGTAAAGGTTGTTTCTATAGCAGCAGCAGACCTGAGTTACTAGATAACCCAAGGGCTTCCTCAAAGGAAAATTCAAGGTTGAAACTAGGGAGAACAAGAGGGATAGGGAAAGCTATAAAGGTAGATCAAGGGATAATTAAGATGGAAAACATATACACTCATCCCTCTACATGGATTCATGTGGAACAATTCTCAATTTTGGGATAGGGAAAGCTATAAAGGTAGATCGGGGGATAATTAAGATGGAAAACATATACACTCATCCCTCTGCATGGATTCATGTGGAACAATTCTCAATTTTATTTTTCCTCAATAGACCTAGATATGCCTACACAATTGAATATAGGAAATAATACAAGTTTTTAATGTACATTGAGAAAAATGAAATATTAGGTTTGTGATTCAACTAGTTACAATACTCATGTATTATCCTCTTCCACCCCATTATTATAAATAATTTAAAAATTACTTATTCTAATTGGGGCCTAGGTAGGGAAACTAATAATCAAGCAAATTTGTATGCTTTATACATAGGACTATAAATGATCTATAAACTTCAGTTCCCAAAATATTCATTATAGGTGACTCTCTCCTCATCATTAAACATTTAAGAAATCAATTTATCGAAGAGGGGTCCATCTTATTCATAACTTATGTAATGATATTATCGTGTCTCAACCATATCAAACAAACTTGTCTCCTTCATGTTCGAAGGTGTAATAGTTCCTTTGCAAATCATCTTTCCAATGAAGCCATGAATTTGCACAAAGGGGTCACTATACAAAAATGAGGCCACCCTAAATAGAGGTGTCTACCCTAGAACTATATAAATGGAAGGTGTTAGAAACTATAATATTAATCCAACAAACACATAAGGTGGGTTTATACACATATGCTCATATCTATGTTGAGGTGGATATTAGTAGATGGTTACGAGACAAAATGATATTGAAGTGGGAAAATTATAGGTGGGCATAGATTTTGGATTATGAATATACATATTTTTTATGTTGGAATTATCAACAACCAAGTACCTATAGGTTACCTACCCACACATGCATCATCACCATCCAAGAAAGAAAGGGTTAAGTCAAAGACAAAGATTTTGAAATATCTTGAACTTCCAATGTATAAAGAATTATATGGAAAAGAGAAGGATTTACATCAATCTATGAATTGAGATATGAATGAAGGCACCGGTTTAAGAAATTGAAATGAGTAAAATATATTTCTAGTGGAGAAATATGAGGATGTGCACTTTGTGGACATTTCTTCTTCAAGAGTTGTGGTGAACATGGATACTTCATCTGGACAAATCAAGAGAGCATATAAATCAAAGAACTTAGACTCAAATAATGAGAAAGTCGCTTTGTTGAATAATGGGATTCAAGGATCAAAATTGAGCCCCATAATAATCCATTATACGACTCTAATATCATCCTAGAAGTTCCATTAAAAAATTCTCCTCTTGCTAAAAATAGAGGTTCATTATTGTTGTAACAACTACCCATGAATTCAGAAAATAGTCAACCACAATTTCTAGAAAAGTTGGTTTCAGAGAACCACGATTTTATCCCAAATGGCTATGAATTTTGCGAAAATTCCTCCTCGTGACTAAAATGGGCCTACTCTATACAAAACCCATGTGCTGTAATTTTCAATTTCGCTTCTGTTTGCCCGAAAATCAACTATCTGTTAAAAACACATGGTCTGCATGGGTGTCTAGATGAACGTCTGGATGATCTGTAACTAAGATTTGTTCATAAATCTAGAATCTGAGCAGATTTTCTACTAGTTTGTTGGCCAGTTAGACTTTTGAGTGCTGAGTTGTTGGATTCTGGCTGGGTTCCATTGATTGGGTTCTAGGTTCTTGTTGCTTTCCTCCCTCATGTGATGCATGTGTTAATCCTCGAGTATGCTTGCATTACTTCATGGCCTGCACATATATAATAAATAGTTATGTTGAATAAAGAAGGAAACGTAATACCATAAAGTTACTATGTACGAAACTATGTGATTATTTGCTTTTGGATATAGTTAAAAGGCACACATAATATTAAAGAAAGGTGGGGTGATAATTTAAATGTTTTATGAGCATGATAAAACGCAATGTGAGGTGCCTTGCCATGATTTAATGTATTAAACAAACAATTAATATTTACCACTTTTTAATAAGTTTTATGTGTTACTTTATATGGCATGAAAACATTATCACTTTAAATAATTTCATCTGAAAGTTAAACCAACTCTTTAAAGCTAATGATTACCTTATTACTTTAAAGTTGACAATTATTTCATGGTTTCAATTTGCACATGTAGGATCAGAAGAAATGTGTAAACCAAACCAGTAAACTAACATACAATCAAATCTAATTCAGAACTCAAGACCAAAAGAAGGGGTTGAATGGAGTGCAGAACGTCTATTATTTACAAAATACTACATTTAATATATAAAAATAACATATTTGTATTATTTTATATTTATGAGATTTCAATTAATAAAATAGAGTAAAAGGAAACCTTATTGAATATAGATGTATCAAATTACGGTAAATAGGTCAAAAATTAATGTAAATAAAACCATTATAAAAGATAATTTCGAGGCCCAACATGGCCCACAAAGCAATTCATGGTTCCATCCTAGGATCAGAAAAGGTGGAAACAAGGTCCACAAAACACAAAGTAATTCATGGTTCCATCCTAGGGTTGAGTCATAGCCTAGCCATGGTTTATCCCACATTTCAGGATAGCCCAACAGTCCAATTTTATTCCACATTCCAAGTTAAATCAACATTCTAGCCCACAGCTAATCCTTGCCGCTCAACTTTAGGGCACATGGATAAGCATTAGGGTTCACTTCGGGCTTTAAGAAAAAACCCAACCTTCATAAAGATCTAAAGAATTACAGTGCAATGAAATCCTAGCACCTAAGAAGCCCTAGCATATCCTCTAAACATAAAAAGATCATAAATGGAAATATCTTAAAGGATAATTGAATATTGAGGAATACAAGGACAAAGTAATCAACAAGGTGTTCTCTCTCAAGGTAAATATTCCACATGTTCCATAAAATCATTTTTTTCATCATCACCATGTAGGAAGGTCCTAATTGGATGAAGTGATCCTTCGGTCCTCCTACTACTCTTGAAGGTAAGTGTTGGCGATATGATCAAGGGGTGCCCAGTCCCTTGAGAAACAACTTGAATTAACCATATAGGAGAGGAGTTCATAACACTTCATCATCTTGGTCTACTGACTAAGATCTATAAAAAAAAATATAATAACAATCCTAAGTAACAAATTTTCTTACAAATATCTTTTCAACTAAGACTAAGCATTTAATTTCAAAGTTTAAAAAAACATCAATTTTTGTGTATAATACTTACTAAACCAAAACCTACAGTCAAAACATGTGTGATATTTTGGGTAACTACTATTTTGGGGCATGAAGGAAATGAGAATATTATGAGACGTTCAGTATATTTTAGCATTATCACACAACTTCATTTCATGCAACAATGGTAATGACCAGTCAAATTAGAGAGTGTACTATGTGCATAGGTGAAATATATAAGTGCAATTAATGATGCGTTTTTTCAGTTGTTCAATGATAAGAAAACGACCACTTCTCATAACACCTAACACAATGTCATACAAACATGGAAGACCATCAATATAAAAAGCCAATTTCATGAAACAAATATAATATCAGTCCCTTAGAATTATCATGCAATCAATAATTCCTCACTTTAGTTGCAATCGTCATTAACCATTTGGAATGGAGTATGAACAACAATATTATCAAAGTATCAGTCATGTATTAATATTCATGGTGGCATTAACAATCTTAGCGAAGAGTTCTAAGGATGTAGTGTTGAAGGGAAGGAAGGGGTAGAATCAGGCTTCTACAACAGCTTGGGAGAAGGGTAAAGGTTGTTTCTATAGCAGCAGCAGACCTGAGTTACTGGATAACCCAAGGGCTTCCTCAAAGGAAAATTCGAGGTTGAAACTAGGGAGAACAAGAGGGATAGGGAAAGCTATAAAGGTAGATCGAGGGATAATTAAGATGGAAAACATATACACTCATCCCTCTACATGGATTCATGTGGAACAATTCTCAATTTTGGGATAGGGAAAGCTATAAAGGTAGATCGGGGGATAATTAAGATGGAAAACATATACACTCATCCCTCTGCATGGATTCATGTGGAACAATTCTCAATTTTATTTTTTCTCAATAGACCTAGATATGCCTACACAATTGAATATAGGAAATAATACAAGTTTTTAATGTACATTGAGAAAAATGAAATATTAGGTTTGTGATTCAACTAGTTACAATACTCATGTATTCTTTTCTTCCACCCCATTATTATAAATAATTTAAAACTTACCTATTCTAATTGGGGCCTAGGTAGGGAAACTTATAATCAAGCAAAATTGTATGCTTTATACATAGGACGAGAAATGATCTACAAACTTCAGTTCCCAAAATATTCATTATAGGTGACTCTCTCCTCATCATTAAACATTTAAGAAATCAATTTATCGAAGAGGGATCCATCTTATTCAGAACTTATGTAATGATATTATCATGTCTCAACCATATCAAACAAACTTGTCTCCTTCATGTTCAAAGGTGTAATAGTTCCTTCGCAAATCATCTTTCCAATGGAGTCATGAATTTGCACAAAGGGGTCACTATACAAAAATGAGGCCACCATAAATAGAGGTGTCTACCCTAGAACTATATAAATGGAAGGTGTTAGAAACTATAATATTAATCCAAAAAACACATAAGGTGGGTTTGTACACATATGCTCATATCTATGTTGAGGTGGATATTAGTAGATGGTTACGAGACAAAATGATATTGAAGTGGGAAACTTATAGGTGGGCATAGATTTTGGATTATGAATATACATATTTTTAATGTTGGAATTATCAACAACCAAGTGCCTATAGGTTACCTACCCATACACCCATCATCATCATCCAAGAAAGAAAGGGTTAAGTCAAAGACAAAGATTTTGAAATATCTTGAACATCCAATGTATAAAGAATTATATGGAAAAGAGAAGGATTTACATCAATCTATGAATCGAGATATGGATGAAGGCACCGGTTTAAGAAATTGAAATGAGTAAAATATATTTCTAGTGGAGAAATATGAGGATGTGCACTTTGTGTACATTTCTTCTTCAAGAGTTGTGGTGAACATGGATACTTCATCTGGAGAAATCAAGAGAGCATATAAATCAAAGTACTTAGACTCAAATAATGAGAAAGTCTCTTTGTTGAACAATGGGATTCAAGGATCAAAATTGAGACCCATAATAATCCATTATACAACTCTAATATCATCCTAGAAGTTCCGTTACAAAATTCTCCATTATCAAAAACCATAAATTTTTAACATTTTTTGGGGTTGCATTTTCATTTTCATCATGGTCATCCAATGGTGTTACACTTTATTTATGATTGTTTAGGCCACTTCCATCAGTCGTTGAAAGGTTGAGTCAACGAGGTTTTCCCAAAACATGATACTTTAGATAAGTATTGGATGGAAAGAGATGGGGGTGTGTATGCATCCCTATATTTATGGAGAAATGAGAATCATCACAATTATCATTTTGGTTTTTTTGATTCATTGACTAATCCACTTCCTTTTTTTGTTTTCAATCTTGACCCAAGAATAAAATTGAAAAATGAAAACCCTTTCACCAAATTTGAACCCGAAATGCAAAAATGAAAACCATGTCACCAAATTCGAAACCCAAATTCAGATATACAATCGTTTCATTTTCTGCCAAGGGTTGAAACTTACTAATGTCATTGTCGATCACCAATGATAAAAGTCTTGCTTGTTTGGTCTCCTCCTTAGCAAGCCTATTTTTCTATGGGTCTGGTCTTCTCCTTTATCTATCTCATTTGTTGTGGAGTTAATCTCCTTGGAAATATTTAGGTTAGATGTGTAACACCCCAATTTTCACCCCGTTGCATTAAATGCACATGATGTATATATTGTAATGAATTGTGGTGTGGAATTAAAGGCAAAATCCCCACCATCAATTTGGTTGTGTTATTTTTTGGCAAATGGAACCGTTGCCGTTGGTATTTCATGATATACGGCACATAATAGTTTTGGTATCATGTAAATATGCATTCTTAATTAAATGAACCCCCAACCAGCTATGTCATTGCAACCATATTGAAAAGGGAATGATATTCCTAAGGATAGGGAGGGGAAATTGTTAAACCTTGAGCACATAGGGGAAAATCCTGTTGATGTATATGTAACTTCGGAATGTATTCTTCTATGTATCTTATGTATTGTAACCCGATGTTTATTCTGGGATGTTTCTATTATGTATTTGAGTCA
>LPNX010141658.1:49158-62972 GCA_001517045.1 Pseudotsuga menziesii
ATAATTGTTTTGTTATGCATTTGTTTATATTTAGTTGATGTATTATGCATGATAGGATGTTTGCATTAATGACAGTATACTACTAATATGTATGTGATGGTTAAGTAGCTCATGGGGCTATACAAATTCTCCATTGCTACTTATCTAGAATGAAACCTCTTTGCTGACATATTGGATTAGTGCACAATCTCAATGTTGTCCTGGTAGAGATGGAAGGCATCTAGAAAGTTTCAGTGAGATATGGATGAATGTTGTATTGGCTAAAGTAGTTGCATGATCATATATTTATGCATAAGTGTTTTCCAGTATAAATATTCCTTATGAAATGTTTCTAACCATACAAATACATTTGACTTGTACGAAAGATCGCATACATAATCACTTACAAGCAAAGAAGAATGAAGACTTGTTCCGAAGAACAAGTGACGACAGTTCAAAGACAAAGAATAATATGACAAGCTCACAGATGGGTGCAAGATGAACTTTTGAAGAAGTTCAAGATAGAGGATCTTAGTATCCAGTGATCCTAGATGGATACTACTTGTCACTCCAGTACATAATGTTTCAGTGCATAGAGTACGGGAGACAGAGGGAGTATGATGCTCCGCTTCAAAGGGAGTGATTGCAGAAGATCCTGAGGTTCGACATGGTATGACAGGATGGGCAGATTACTGATGATTCTAGGATTTACTGAGAATAAAGTGGATTCCAACCTTTGATCCAAGGTTGAAGGTGGAAGACCAGTGATGCTCCTGTTATGTGTCGATGCACTATTGTTCTAGGTATGGTGGTGTGGCAGATTACAGATGGAATATTCCTTGGGAAAGGGAAGTATGCAGTAGAGATCTTGAAGAGGTTCAGGATGATGGACTGCATGGCCTCACCTATGGCATCAAACCTGAAGCTATTGAGTGATGCTTCTTCAGATATGGTTGATACTACGATGTATCGTCAGATGATTGGGTCCTTGATGTATCTGAGACCAAATATTTTCCTTGCTATGAACACATTGAGACATGTTCACCTGATGGTTGCAAAGCATGCATGGGTACAGTTGATTATGGACTCAAGTACGATGTGAATCAGAAGATTAACCTGGAGGGTTATGTTGATTCATATTGGGAAGGCATTGCCATCGACAGGAAGAGTACTTCGGGATGTTGCTTTAGTATGGGATCAGGTGTGATCTCTTGGTTTAGCAGGAAGCAATCCTGTGTGGCACTGAGTACAGCTGAAGCAGAGTATGTCGCAGCTTGTTCAGCTAGTTGTGAGGCAGTATGGTTGTGGAAGCTACTGTCTGATATATTTGATCTCCAGTAGGATGCTACCTGTATACATTGTGACAACTAGAGTTGCATGAAGTTGTCAGAGAATCTAGTGTTCCATGAAAGGTCGAAGCATATTGAGATCAAATATCACTATATCAGGGATATGGTGTAGAGAGGAGCAGTGAAGATCCTATATGTTGCGATGGAGGAACAGATAGCTGATGTATTGACAAAGCCATTGGCTAGGCTGAAGTTCGAGTACTTTAGAGAGAGACTTGGTGTTCTCCAGATTGAGGCTTCCTCCCAGGGACAGTGATGTGTCCCAAAGCCATTCTGACGAGGAGGTCAGATGTAAGGGCTGAGCCATCCTGTCATGGTGAGAGGATTCAATTCCTTCCATGTCAGATATGAGTGCTAAGATTGAGAGCCATTCTGATGAGTAGGTCAGATGTAAGGGCTGTGCCATTATGTTCATGGCTAAAGGATTTAGTTCCTTCCATGTCAAATGTAAGTGTAGAAATCTCTCCTCATTGTGGGTGAGAGTCTTCCATCATTGGGTGGGATTGTGCCATTCTGACGAGTAGGTCAGATGTAAGGGCAGATCCATTCTATTCATGGCTAAAGGATTTAGTTCCTTCCATGTCAGATATAAGTGCAGAAATCTCTCCTCATTGTGGGTGAGATTCTTCCATCATTGGATGGGATTGTGCCATTCTGACGAGCAGGTCATATGTAAGGGCAGAGCCATTCTAATCATGGCTAAAGGATTTAGTTCCTTCCATGTCAGATGTGAGTGCTGTCCATTCTGTCGAGTAGGACAGATGTAAGGGAAATTGCCACTCTCTGGGAGAGTGGAGGTGCATGGTCAGTTACCATGTAGCTCAGTTAGGGAATGGGGGCCATTCTGACGAGGGTGTAGGATTCAGTTCCTATCAGGTCAGATGTGAGTTCACAAATCTTTCATCATTGTGAGCAGATATGGTTCCAGCCTGGATGAGAGTCTTTCATCATTGTGAGCGGATATGGTTCCAGCCTGGATGAAATTGTGCCCTTCTGATGAGTAGGTCAGATATAAGTGCAGGAAATATTTCATCATTGTGATCGGATGTGGATCCATCCTGGATGAGAGTCTCCCATCATTGTGAGTGGATGTGGTTCCAGCCTAGATGGGATTGTGCCTTTCTGACGAGTAGGTCAGATATAAGTGCAGAGCCATTTCACAGATGTTAGTGATGTGATGTCCTATAATGCTGGTGAAAGTGAGTGCTGGGCCTTTCTGATGTGATTGTAGTTTACTACATGATCAGATGTGAGTGCTGGGCATTCCTTTCTGACGAGCAGGTCAGATGTAAGTGCTGGGCGAAGACCTACATGAGAGTAGGCCTACAACCAGCATGAAAAAGGGCTGGCTATGTAGAACTTCCTATGACGAGATAATACACACATGATGATGACCAGTGGAGATCCAGATCGAGCTATGATCCAGATCCAGTTATGATGACTCTAAGAGATCTAGATCGAGTGATGATCCATATCCATTACAGAGAGATGATCCAGATCAAGTGATGATCCAGATCCAGTCCAGTGATGTTGATCTAGATCGAGTGATGATCTAGATCCTGTGATGATGTTTTATGATGATCCAGATTGAGAGATGATCTAGGTCCAGATGACTTGAAGACGAAGATGACTTGAAGATGAAGATGACTCGAAGATAAAAATGTTCCAGTTGATGCAGAGAAGAAGACCAGTGCTGAAAAATTGTGTCGAAAGAATACCTTCCTAGTTAAGAGGGAGTGTTAATGTATATGTAACTTCGGAATGTATTCTTCTATGTATCTTATGTATTGTAACCCGATGTTTATTCTGGGATGTTTCTATTATGTATTTGAGTCATGTGCGCATGCCCCGATGTTCCGATCGGGAGGATTAATAATGTAAACAAGTCATATCAAGTCATTAGGTAAGTCCCCACAGTTTAGGGGCACTTGGGTTATTATACACTAATTAAGGTGTAGGCTCAAGTAATTAATTATAAGTTAAGCCTACATGGTTGAGTGCACTTCAAGTCAACTGAAGAATATAAATAGAGAGTGAGAGTCTCTCTATTTATCACTTGTGAATTACATCACTTGCTCTCTCAAGTGTGGCGCACCTTTGGAGAAGGAAATACTTTGGCTTGACAAAAGACAGAAGGCTGCTGTTGTGTTGGGAGGTCATCTTACTGTTTTGGGATCACATCTTGTGGTGATACTATCTTAGAGGAAGTTGAGGGGTTTTCTCCATTTATGGTTTCCCCTCCTAAAATATTTGTGTCTCTTGTCTCTTGTGATGTGCTTATGTGATTGTTGTCCTTGTTATTCTCTCAGTGAAAAGATCTTATCATAATGCTAGCTTAAATGATGAAAAACTAACAAAGCCATGTGTCACCACCCTTTCTTATTTTCCCACCTTCCTCTGTCTTATCCAACTACCACCTTAAATGTTTTGCTGTTAGTTGGGGCAGTTATTGTTGGGGAGTGGAGTGTGGAAGGACTGTCAGTCCTTTCCCACATGCACACTCCACCAGTAGGTTAACCCTCATGCTGGTAGGAAAAATTGTGACACCCATTATTCCATTCTCCCCAAGACTACATGGGAACTCCCCAACTCGCGATTTTTCCTCACGCAGAGACCTGAGGTGTCGGTTTGGCCATCGATGTTCTGGGCTGGGGGCATGTAATTTCCCTACGGATTGTGGCCTGTGTGTAAGTTCTTTGGGAGGAATGAGCTGAGAGTTTGTTTACTTTCCCATTCTCGAACTATGTAAGTTTCCCGTGGCTTCATTGTTGAGAACGGACTGTTGTTTCCCCCATGTTTTGCTGGTTGTGTTTGTTGTTATGTTTTGGGCTGCTGTAGGTTGTTATGGAGTCGTTTTGGCCACGATAGGGCCAAGAACGACTCAGGAGTTGTTTTCCCCTGTCCAAGCTGTGAATAGCTTGTTTTGGATGCATGTATGCAGTGGTTGGTCTTTGGACTATATTGGAGTGGGGATGAGGGATTGGTTTGCTTGATAAAACTGGTGTGTTTGGGAGACACACAGACAGAGCTAGAGGGTTTGCTTTCTTCTCCACAACCCCTAAATAGCACTGGCAGGGAGGTCAGGGCCTGAGGGACTGTGTAGCAGAGAAGGGACTGATTTCCTTGTGTTGGGTGTGTGTGGGTGTTCTAGAAGCCATGCTAGTTCTGGTGTAGGTGTCCTTAGTTCTGCAATGAGCTCACCAGCCTAGTAATTAGCCTTTCCCAGCTCCGTGATGGCCTGATAAACCCAACTGTGTTGGCTTGGCTGATTTGTTGTTTTGTGTATCCTTGGCTATGTGTAAGCCTGCTTATTTTTTATTCCTTGGGGAATCATGCCCAGCTTGGGGGTGGCAGCGTTGCTGAGAGATTAAGGAGCACACTGGCCTATGGTTGGGTGGAACGTTGCAGCGACATAGCTGGTTGTGGGACGGATCCTTTATAAGATAAGTATTCTTGACCATTTCATCTATGCATTTATATTTATTGTTTAATGAATGATGATGAACATGTTGAATGCTTGAATGAATGTATGTTTTCTTCCGCTATGTATCTAAAGGATTATGCATATTAGCACGTTTTATGTTCAAGCATTTTGGTTTTATGTATCTTCATGTTCATGGGGCTAGTTTCCCAGATGTTTAATGGCACCGTAGCATCCTCTTCACCAGTCAGAGGGTCGGGGACATTACAGGATGACAATCCTACTTGTTCGGTATCCTATTTGATGGGCCTTTCTTTCTATGGCGCTAGTATTCTCCTTCGTGGACCTACTTTGTCATGGCGTCAATCTCCTTGGACATATTAAGGATGGATGGTGACATCTTCCATATTGGGTAGGGTTGTGAATGAGACAGTGGTTGTGAAATAGATTGATTGGGGCACGGGGTTTGATTTGGGAATTTGGGTTTTTTAAAATAATATAAATTTTATAGTTTTTTTATTATGTAATAAATTTTAATATTTTGTTTTATGTATGTTTTAAGATTTTGTTATATATATATATATATATATATTGTTATTACTACATTATATATTATATTTTAATATTAGAATTAATTTTTTTAGGGACAAATGAATGGGAAAGCACAATACCCTTATGCAGAGAGTGTGGAACCTTGATTTGGTTATTGAATTTGGGAACACACTAGCCCTATGGGGAAAATGTTGAGCCCATATCACACAATATATTTGTGGGGAGAGTGTTGACCCCATATCACACAAATGACCTTATGGGGATAGTGCTAATATATCTCGAATTATATCGATTTAATTGTTGTGGAGCACACACATCTAAATAATGGAAATCATGCTCAAACCTAATAGCCTTTACCTGTAATAAATGTGGAAAACTATGTGGTTCTAACCATAGAAAAGAGTTTTTTTCATGTAATTTCCTTCTAGTATTTTATCCAAGGGGCTAGTGATGTGACCTAGAGGAGGTATTACTATATCATTAGGCCTAGAGAGAGCTAATCCTAACTATATAAGATCCTATTAAAGTAGCTCATGTCCAAGATGTGGAGGATCTTGGATCTAGAATGTTTTTTATTTGCAGGGGATTGGGATTTGGATTCTTACTAATATGAATATATTTCTATGTGAGAATGTTTTTTCCATGTTTACACATGTTTTTTCTTTAATTGTAGGTGTGGTATAGTTTTGGATGGAATTTGTAGAGTTGGTGTAAGATGAGATATTTTCAAAATAGAATAAGGGATATTGACCATATAAACAAAATTGTTGGTCAAACTTTACTAGGTCAACCCAATAGGAGTTCGACCAAAACACTTATGATGGGGATAAGTAATACTCATCTATAATTGAGTATTAAGGTGGATTAAATAATACTCATTGATATTTGAGTATCAAGGTGGATTAAACAATTCTCATTGATACTTGAGTATCAATTTCCAAGAGTTAAATTTAATGTGATCATTGCAATTCTAGGATGATTTCCTTATTCAATATATGGATGAATATTCCATGCATTGGAGATGTCAATATATGATATTGGATTATATAGGAGAAATTGGCCCAATGTGATGCGACTTGAAGTTTGATAATGTTTATTTGTGAGGGAAATGATGCTTGGAACATTCAAGTTGGATGATTACATGGCATTTGAGAATTTGTTGGATTCTTAGATGAGGAAACTTTACCCCTGTTTGTTTCATGTTGATTAGATTTAGTAATGTCGCTTCTCCAGGGGAGGAGGATTTGTTACACCCATTTTATTATTTAATTACACATCCTACATGGAAACAAATTTTAGCTTGACAAGACCTTAAACACATTCCTTTTTATTAGAATCTTATTCTAGATTTTATGAGATGCTACAGACTTGATATTTCTTTAGGATGCCTATGCTTTATCACATAATGTTTGAAGTAATGTGTGAAGTAGTGATGTTTATTTAATTTACCCTCTCTTGTTTACTATTGATTAGTTCGACATATGTCTCTTCTTTTAGGGGGGATAAGTGTAACACTTGAATTTGGAAATTCTAGTTACTTTAATGTTTCCTAATGTGTCAAGACCAATTATAAACTTGTTATTTGATGTGAGAGTTTATGATTGGTGATGTGTGTGTTTTAGCATGTGGGGATTCAATATAAATCTTATACACTCTAGGGTATATATTTCTATATGTTTGTGTTATTCATCATTATTTGTATTTATGTGGATACTAATAAAGAGATGTAGCACATCGAGTGACCTTTGAGTGATCCAAACACAAAACATGCATTAACATTATTCAACTGTTTGGAACAACCTAAATGACGCATAGATGTTGTGGATAATGACATTATGTAATAGGTGGCCTCATGCTCAAACCTAGAGACATATATTTATATGGACCCTATATTATAATATCTGAGGACTTTGGGGGGATTAACTATAGAAAAATGACTTATTTGAAGGAAATTACCTTTTTGAGGTTTTAGTACTTGCAGCTAGTGATGTGAGGATCAAATGAAGAATTTCAATGTTATACAGTGATAATGATGATGATGATGATGATGATGATGATGATGATGATTAAAATGAGGATGATGAAGAGGAAGATGATGACAATGATGATAATGACGATGAGGATGACGATGATGATGACGATGATGAAGATGAGGACAATGATGGGGATGATGATGATGATGATGATGATGATGATGATTATGATGATGATAACATTGATGATGGTGATGATGATGATGATGGCAATGAGTATGCTGACAATGATGATGAACATGATGATAAAAGTGATGATGATGATGAGGATGATGGGGATGATGATGGTGATGATGGTGATGATGATGGTGATGATGATGGCGATGATGATGATGATGATGATGATGATGCTATTGATTATGAGGAGGAGGATGAATATGATGATGATGATGGCGATGATGATGATGATAATGATGATGATGAGGATGATGAGGATGATGATGACAATTATGCTAGTGATGATACTAATGATAACAATGAAAATGATGATGATAACATTGATGATGATGATGATTATAACATTAATGATGATGATCATGATTATGTAGATGATGATGATGAGGATGATGGTGATGATGATGGTGATGATGATAATGATGATGATGATGGTGATGGTGATGGTGATGATGATGGTGATAATGATGGTGACAATGATGATGATGATGGTGATGACGATGATGATGATGATGATGATGATGATGATGGAGATGATGGAGATGATGATGAGGAGGAGGAGGAGGAGGATGACGATGATGCTAATGATGATGTTGATGATAAGGAGGAGGAGGAGGATGACGATGATGCTAATGATGATGTTGATGATAAGGAGGAGGAGGAGGATCATGATAATGAGGATGATGATGATGGTGGTGGTGGTGGTGGTGGTGGTGGTAACAATGAAGATATACAATATTATATAATTATTACATTCATATCTTTAACTTAGTACTTACCTAAATGATTCAAAAATATACAATACATAATTATTAAAACCATTTAAGATATATAAATAATATCTAAGTAAATGATAAAAGAACATATGGCAATGTGAAACAAATATGACAATTGAGATGTTGCATAAAAAACTACCAGGAATAATCATCATATGTCCCGTCATGCACATACCTCCTAGATTCCAACATTGCTACAATGTCATTGATATTCTTCTTCATATGACTCAAAATTTGTATCATCACATGGTTCATAATTTCTATAATTGAAAGCATCTCTCATATCAACATCATCATCTTCTCATTTTCAGTTATATACTCATCATCAATATCATCACTAACTATGCCATTGTCTGTTACATATTTTTTATGATCATCCTCTTGATTGGATTCTTCATCTGACACATCTATGTTGGTGACCAACTTCTCCTGATATGCATCACCTTCTTATTCAACATTGTATTCTTCCTCTAGCACATTATACTTGACTGGTATTCCTCTTGGATCATATCTAACAATGTATGGCCAACCTGCTTTACCTAGAACCTATGAGTAAAAGACAGTTATACCAAAATCTCATCATCATGAGCCATGTATCAACTTTGTGCCTAAATCCATAAAGTTACCTTAGCTAAAGTACAGTGAGTATGAAGTTGTCCCTGGCTTTCTACCTCCTTTAAGTAAGTTGGCGCACCTTACCTTTAGTCAGGGTGCGCTAGACCCCTAGTGGCACAGGTATAACCATGACAGGGTGTGCCACTGGCACACTTATCCATATTGCAACATGCTCCATCCCTCCTTTGGTTCCCTTATCCTTCATCTGGGGTGTGCCAGGGGTGATTAGAATGTATAATTGGAAGCTTCGAGTAATTTGTAGAAACTTGGTGACATGGAGGTCTATCCCTAATTACTAGGAAGGTTGGAATTAGGTTCCCTAACCTAATGGGAGGATCCCTTAGACCTCTCCCCTTAATATTAAACCTATCTATCCCTTTATCCTTATAAATATGAAGCCTCTCTCCATGGTGAAGGGAGAAAGGACTATAGTACTCTTATGCTGGTGAAATTTCCTAGGTGATCCCTACTCATCCTTTGGGAGGAAAACCATCATTATTTGGAGGCTTGGATTAAATTGTTGGATGGAAGGTTACAACATTGAGGCTTAGGTGGTAACGTTCTTTCTCTATGTATTTCTCATTATTACAATAATACAAACTTTATACATAAATATTGTTGTGTTGATAATGTTTAGAGATTTATTCCTTAATTGTTATCTTAGATAAATTCATATTTAGATATGCTTGTACTATTTGCTTCTTTCCATTTGCTCTATAGGTTTTTGCAGCTTAACATCTGAGAGCTCTAGAGCTTGGATCATGAAAGAGGAAAAGGATTTTCAAACCATGGGTAAGTGATCTATATTTTTAACCTGCATCTCTATTGATCTAGGAAAGTAGATTTTCTATTCTACTTATTTGTTCTAGATCCACTTGGACTAGGGAGACACTAATGGAAAGTGGGAGATTAGTGACCAAAAAAATGACCAAAATCCGCATAGCAATGACCACTTTTGGTTTGGTGATAGCTGGTGGCTAATTTACGGTCTTGTATTACGCGACCAAAATTGGTCATTTTTTTTGGTCATTTATAGCTTGTCAGTTGGTCATTAATTTGGTCATATATTTGGTCATTAATTTTGTCATATATTTGAATCAATGACCAAATATATGACCACATTTATGACCAAATTAATGACCACATGACAAACTAGAATATGACCAAATTTGGTCGCGTAATAAAAGACCGTAAATTAGCCACCAAAACTGTTTTTTGGTCATTGATATACAAATTTTGGTCGTTTTTTTGGTCATTTATATCTTATTGTTTGGTCATGTATTTCTCAAATTTTTGTCATTTTATATGCGAATTTTGGTCATTAATCTCTTTTATTGGTTAATAATTTAGTCATTTTTAGTCGTTTTATGTATGGTTATTTTATTGTAGTAGTTTTAATGGTGTCTATTATTAATCAATATGAATTTTTCATATGATATTATGTTTAAATTTTAAAAAAAAAATCTTACATTATTTATCATCATCTAATACACATGTGAATTATGCAATGTCACATTAATTATTTAATTACAACACTTATAAATAATATAATGTATGACCATATAAGTTTTAAACTGCACAAATTATATTATATATATGAAATGTCAAGTATTACAATAAATATGAGTTTTCTCAAAAACTATCTCCATATAACTTTACATGAAAATCATCTAGTACATCGATGACTTTTCAAGATATTACAATGGCTAAACCATCCCACTTGTACTTGGCTACTAAACCATACTTAGATCTCGCGGCAGCTTCAATTAACCCATACTTAGCATCTTGAAAGCCTTAGTAGAAGGCTCTTCATATTCAATGGCAAAGCCTCAACAACAAACTCTTCATACTCAATGGCCCACTTAGTTAAGTTCACTCCTGCAAAATCCAATAAAAAAAACTCAATAGAAAAACAATGAAGCAAAATATTTATAATGTTCAATAGCTAACAACAATAACCAACTTAATGTGCAAAATAGGAAAATCTAATCTAACAAATTCAAATTAAGAATTCAAAACAATCAGGATTCAAAACACATTAATGTATTATCTTTCATGCAGTTATTTGGTGTACGAGAAATTAAAAACCATTATACAATGGTATATACAACAAGATACTTCATACATTAACTCATGTTTACCTCTATCAAGTGAATAATACCAGAGACACTCACGTACTCTAGGTTTGGCATCTTCAACTGCTTTTAATAGGGAGAAAAAAGTGAGTCTAATTTATGCTCAGCTACACTTATCAACCTATAAAAATAAACTATCATGAATTAGATTTTATGGCTGCATAAACAAAATCTTGCAATCACGTATGCCATACGAATCTTGCAATCATGTGTAAATGTAAACAATCACTTTCACACAACTGCAATATGCCCCAAGTACTAAACTCAGTGATGCCAAATGCAAATATGTTTCCAAATATCAATTTATAGTGCTTTCCAAAAGGAAGGAAAATTTACACTGTTAGTAATTTCCAATTTCAAATCAATATTCCCAAATGATTCAGATTTGTTGAGTACACAATAGTTATGTTCCAGAATGGTTCCAAAAATAATCAAATGCTTAAAATAACATGATTCTCTTGTAGATATCAAGGAAATAAAACTCTCAAGGTGACCAAAACAATTTCCAAAAATGAAGTATTAAATCAAGTGTAAATTTCAAAGGTGCATAGTATGTATGCCTCAAGCAAACCCAACAACAAAATGGATATGGCTGTCATAGCATGTACTGATGTTGGAAATTGCAGCTCTTCTTATGTTTCAATATGAATGCTATCTCCAGTTTATTTACTTCAAGAGTGATGAAAAGGATTCCAAATTTTTTGCAACAAGTATAAACACAATCCCAATGTTAGTACTGTAATTGCAAGGTAGTGATATGTAGTTCAAATTTTGTTTATGGGAAAGTTTCCAATACTAAACTTGCACTTATGAAATTATATTGATAATAGAAGCAATCAACTAATCAATATGTATGCCAAGTATCACTGTGGAATAGATAATACACAGGTATGCCAAATGCCAATGAAAATAACAATAAAAATATTCAAATTAAGAATGCAATTTTCAGTATGAGAGTACTCAAGATCAATACCATGGAAAGATGACAAGTGCTATTCAAGATGCCCATCCAAAAGATAAATACATATGTCATGCTTATGGGCAGTCTGTCAAGAAGTTGCAGAGATTAATAATATTGATCTTTACCATTAAATAAGCATCCAAAATAGATCATATGGTAAAGCTTTATGATATTCTTGTGTTTATGTTTCAGGTGTCCAAGCGATGGCTAGCCAAGAAGACAATCACAATAAAGTAGGTGCCTTGTGGTAGGAAAAAATTATGGGAAGACAAACAAGACAAAGTTTAACCAACAATGATCTTTTCCCCTATCAATTTGGAAACTAATCAAGAAATATGGAGTCAGAACAAGAAAAAATCACTGAGACGAAGGATTTGAATCTTACTGACTCGAAGAAAAGTTCAATATCAAACCAAAGACAAAATAAGAGCTATTGGTAGTGGAATTATTTCATCAAATAGTCTTGAATTTGCTGCCAACGAAGCCAATCTCCACTTTTATTGATCAAAGATGTGTAAGTGCAATGTTTAAACTTTAAACAACACAAGTAAGAATCAAATTCCCTTCAAAGAATTTGAGAGAGGTTGGATGGGACAATCTCAAAACCTATATCTGTGTAGAGCATGAAGTCACAACTATGAAATGACATAAAGGCCTTAATGAATACACAATAATGTTCATCTTCCCAAGGAATGAATGAATGTGCCTCAGCAAAAGATGGAAGACTGAACCTGAAGCAAAGATGGATGAGAAACCAGAGTAGGAAACCCAAAAAAATTTCCCCCTCCTCAAAATAATGAATGTCTATAAAATAGACTCATCCTACTCCTTTGAGCTCTCCAAAATTAATTAATATTAATCGAATTATCTCACCCAAGCACTCTTTTCCATACATCTTTCAGATCTAAAATAAAAGATAAGATACACTGGACTTGTATATCCACAACCACCATAAAAATACCAATAATATTTCAAATGCTCACTTTAGATGCTGGATCTAGAAATGAAATGGATCTGGGCACTTCCTCACCACAAACTGAATTTATGAACTGTTGTTTAAAGTCTAAAACAATTGGTGTTAAATGTTGTTTTGGCACCTCAGAAAATGGATAAAATAGATGCAAAGAAAAACTTGAAATAGTGGGCCCTCTTTGTTTCCTGATCTGGAACTGAGATTCACTTGATCTTGAACTGAGATTCACACTAGTAAATAACACAAAAAATCATGACTTTCCTGTATCTATCATCTGCTGATTTGATGCTATCTTGAGATATGCAACTACTTCCCAAAATAGTCGATACCATGCACCTTCAAAGTTCATGCTAGGCTTTATGATGATAAAAACAAGCTAAACTTAGCACTTTACTTTAGTAGAGAATTCTGAATTTCAAAACTCTGAATAACACACCCAACAGAAACATTGCACATGATGATTTTCCAGGTTAAGGACACAAGGCAGTGGTTGAAGATAAGAGCATTGATTTCACTTAGTTTCCATTGTATACAAATCTGAACTGTATGCTAACAATATCATTCAGAATATTACACTTTACTCCCTTTGAATCCAGACTATATGTGCATGACTAAAGAAAATCAACACATGCCCTATATCTCCTTGAAAAACTCACCTATCTATCAGCTATAGATGTGGAATTTGTGGAAATAAAACAAAGGCAAACTGACCAAGAAAAGTGCCTTCACTCATACCTACCATGCATGAAATTAAATCTAAAATACAAAGCATGATAAGTGTGCCCCCCTAGCAGTCATGAGGTTGAAATGTAATTGCTCATACCCCATTTTTACCCCTGGATTATA
>LPNX010141658.1:78383-105842 GCA_001517045.1 Pseudotsuga menziesii
GTAAAATACTCATAATATCACATGGAATTATACTTTGACCAGTCAGATGTCATTCTTGCATTAAGTTGCAATAAACATAATCAAATATGAATAAGGACATAAATAATAAAAAACCTGAAAATCCATTTCTTCATGCAGGTATGCTGAGCCACGAGCTGCCCCTAGGACTATTTGCAATATCGCATTCCATGGGAGAACTGGTATAAATTGACTCAATAGGTGGTCCTCCAGGCTCTTGTTTGGCATAAACTCATAGACCAAGATCCGTTGTATACCTCTTTCATCATCTTCAGCACAATAGCCAACCAAGTTTACTAGATTTGGATGCTAAACAAACCCAAGAAAATGCACTTCTGTAACCCATTCTTTATTCCCCTATATAGACAACAACAAAATGGTTAGAATTCAATCATAAATCACTGAGGCTTG
Source organism: Pseudotsuga menziesii (assembly GCA_001517045.1). Classification (NCBI taxonomy): domain Eukaryota; kingdom Viridiplantae; phylum Streptophyta; class Pinopsida; order Pinales; family Pinaceae; genus Pseudotsuga; species Pseudotsuga menziesii. The sequence goes on from LPNX010141658.1 coordinate 78,813, forward strand.
AAAAATTCGCAATCTAATCCGAAAATGGATCTTAAACAAAAATGATAAAAATAACAAATTATAATCAAAGACAAATTTTAGAGACAACTTACTCATAATTTGATTGTTTAATTAAATCATCTAATTTTATCTGATATCTTGATCAATTGAATGCATGCATTTGATTTAATATTACAACTCTTAATATTCATCCAATGATTTTATATTTGATAGATGACAATTTTCGTATGAAAATATAAGATCCTTCCAAAATATGTACAAAAACTACACAATACAGTTTTTGGCAGTATCTTCTGGGAAGGGCAATGCAATGGCTGTGGAATGATATGAATAAAGCTGGAAACATGGAGAATATCTATTATGTTCTTCCTACTACCATTATATCAGTTTAAGTCAAGTCAAATGGATGTTCTTATGGAAATAGTCAGGCATAGATTGCGTAGAAATGAAGTACCAGTGCATTACAAACTTTCAATGACATGGTGCTACTGCTAAGTTATCTGAAAATTAAAAAATGGTTTCGGTTTCAAAAACAGGTATGCATTTTGGAAATAACATCCTTCACAATTGTCAAAAATGGGGAAACAACATATAACAATGTAGGGGCAGGTTGGCCACACCCAAGACATTCCAAGCAGAGTTCAGAGGCTTTCTAGGTATTTCTGTTCCATTTTGAAGAAGGACACTGATGGTTCGACAATATGATATATCCAAGCTTAATAATCTATTTGAATTTTTTATTTTGATTTCATAATTTAAATTTCTGATTTCATATGTATAATACTATAAACTGTAATTTGAATTTCCCTCCTTGGGCACAATTGTAAATATGGCCTCTTGTACATATAAGAAGTATCTCTTATAAAAAAAACTATAAACTGTAGGAAACTGTTTGAGGGAACGATGTGGAACTGCCAAATTGGTCAATTTCATCTTGTAAGAGTATGGCATGTTGCTCTAAGAGATAGATGTTCGAAACATTTGATTCCCTCCCTTTGGTTTCACCAGTTGGGTATGTTCCAAAAAAAAAACAAAGGACCCACAAAAATGTGAAGTTCCAATCACCAAGGTGATAGTGTGGTATAACTATGGAAGGATATAACGATTCGACTTTCTGGAAATATGAGACACATACAGAAAGTTGAAACTCCGGACTTGATAGTATTTTCCACTACTGTTTGCATCATTTGAACTATAAATTAAATTATTGGACTATGAATGTGATTCAATAATTGATGATTTAAGTTTACCTATAAATCCATTATGTTTGGATAAGATATATAATGTTCATAAAGACCAAGGCAACATCACATTTGTTTATGTGATCATACCATTGTAAACTTTCTATGTTTTCGAGATCATATGGCCAAACTATAATCAACATACTGACACTTCAAAAAGCACACACCAAACATTAATTCAATTATAAGTGGACTTGACGTATGGAAGGAATTCATGCCTTGTGTTTAATATTTGCATTCGTTAGTCTAGGAATCGATCCATATGTGAGCTAATGCATCTGACTATAAGCCTTGTAACCCCCATAATATTGTGTCATTGGTTTCTAGATAAAGTGCCAAGAATTAACCAATTGCACCTAGTCAAGATCCATTACAGGAACCTTGCAATGCTAGAACTCTAAGAAATAGTAGACCCCATAGTGAAAATAAATAAAAGCGTCAAGATAGATCTCATGATCTTTTCATATGCAAGGAAGCATTAGCTTAGCTGGCTTTCGAGGTCTAGACTCTAGATGTCTTCTCACCTGTTTTACCGGATCCACCGCCCCGGTGTGTAGAATCAGTGGATCCACGAATTCAATACGTATCCAATTCGGATCCACAATGGAAACGAATCCCCTGTAGAAGGAAACGTATCTTGGTCCCATGAAACAGATCCTGTGAAAAATCAAAAAATTCCTGAAATTTTGAAACAGATCCTGTGAAAAATCAAACAATTCCCAAAAGTTTCAAACTGATCCTGCAACTTCCAGTGCTTCTATGAGCTATTGATCCCCAAAACAAATATTTTTTAATGAAAAAAATTTTAAAACCCTAAACACCTAATGGCTAAAAGCATAAACCCCATTCCTGCTCAAGGTCTGATCTACCCTTATGTCAAGCTATGTTATTGAACTTTGATATATCAATATCAAGGTCTACTCTCAACATTTTTATTTGATATATCTTTATGTTCAAGGTCTCCAGTCACGGGCTGATCTATCTTTATGTACTATGGTGTTGCTCACTTCACCTACTATTTTGTAGTCTTGCCATAGCATTCAAGAAAACCATTTTATTCCCTACGGATAGGGACATGTGGATGTGGCTCACAAAAACACTATTATCACCTACTTTGCTGAAATGATTTTTTTAATTATCAATATCACAACTTATCAAATTATCAGTTATGGTACAAGAACTCTCTTTTTTGGCAATAACTTATAGTTCTACTCGTGTTTCCTAAATAGTTTTGTTTCTTCACTACATTTTACCATTTATTATAAATATATTTTTATATTTGTTTGTACTTGTCGTTTCCCTATTGTATCTGTATCCTGCATTTTAAAAAATCTAGCGAACCAAATCCATATCCGTATCTGTATCCCGGTAACTTCGCTTCTCACTAATATAACCCATATTACAAACAAAGGCAAACAAGTTAGGCATTCTTATTGGAACCATAGTCCTTAACAAATCAGAGATAATAAGATAAGTTAATTTTATTTATGCCCACAGGGGGACCAAAAGAATAGGTCAATAGTGCTGGAAAATAAAATCAATTAAAAACAGAATGATGGAGTGCCAAGGTCACTACTGAATACTGAAAGCTAAAGTAAAAAAGAGATACAAGTGAAAATAGTGTAAAGGAGTGTACAGTAACCCAATTTCTTGAGCAATAGTGACAAGTTACAACACTAACAGCAAAATAAAGCATATTGAATAAAAAAGGTGACCCAAGAGGTTAAACCCTAGAAAAAAAGAGTTGCTACTTAGAGTTGGGTATAAAGATGAAAGCAGATGAGGGAAAAGAAACATATTTGTGCACATCAATCACTATATCAATAACACCCTTATAGAAACCCTAAATCCTCTATCTAACGCCCTTAGATCAAAATCCTAAACCTGTACACAAAAATCTCAACTTCCATAACAACCATATAAATTAGAAAAGCAAGAAGAAAATGCAAGTGAAATAGGCTTACAAATGCATAATAACAATCATTAAACACTTAGATTGTCATTACAAACCATAATAGTAATAGCTGGAATATTGGAATTGTTGAGAATTTCAACTAAAAAACACTATAGGAATTAGTGAACCAACGAACCCTTATAGAAACCCTAAAACCTCTATCTAACACCCTTAGATCAAAAGCCTAAACTCATACACAAAAATATGAAATTCCATAACAACCATATAAATTAGAAAAGCAAGAAGAAAATACAAGTGAAATAGGCTTACAAATGCATAATAACAATCATTAAACACTTAGATTGTCATTACAAACCATAATAGTAATAGCTAGAATATAGGAATTGTTGAGAATTTCAACTAAAAACATTATAGGAATCAATGAACTAAAGAACCTTAATAATGGGAGTATATGCCATGTTTGCTACACAAATAATATCAAAGGTAAATAGCATTTACAATTACACAGCACATAGTATAAATATATTTGAGTAGCGTCTACCAATACCTTCAAACAAAAATACGCTATACTTAATTGGCTATCATGTCCATAAAATCATAGTATCTGTTGACTGTAAACTTTGAATATTTTTAGAATACCAGACTCCGGATCAGGGAAAACTTGGCAAGGCAGAAGAACGAAGATTTTGACTAGGACCAGGAAAAAGTAAAAAAAAAATTGAGAAAAGGTCAGTAAGTGCAAGAATATAAATATGCCCAATAAGCATCAATGGGTGCCTTGGATGCGACAATGTGACCTACTTTCAATCTATTTCAGACAAGAAAATCTCCTAGCAGAGAAGAAAATTGGGCTAATAGAGGGTTTTTATAGGCTCTTTTAGACACGTATGGCCAAGTCAGACTCTTACTCACAAGTCAAACTAAGTCAACAGGAGAGTTCGACTCCAACAAGTTTGAAAAACTTATTTAACTGGTGATCCATTTCAAACCCAGATTATCACTAGTTAATGCCACAATCCTGGTAACGCTGATTTTTAGGAACAAGTAGGCAAAATGTCTGACTTGATTTTTAAAATTGTTTCAGGTAATTATCTATAACTATTGAAATATTTATTATTCTAGTACTTTCAATAATTGACACAAGTGCTTACCATGTGTTCTATTTTATTCCATTTTGTGAATGCCTATCTATTATTCTGATGTATTTATAAGGAAGTTGCCTATGATTTACATCAACACCCAAATGTCTTCCTTTTTCACTAGATGACATCTCAGTATTTAACAACTTAGCTTCCTATCATTATTTATTGCTAGCCCACTCCATCATGTTGTAGACTATAGTTGCCTTATGTAATTTGAAATTGTAGTTATGTTTCAATAAATCATAATCAGTGGAGGAAGGAACTTGTTCCCTTGGTGGACATACCCATACACTACAAAGGGTCATTAGTTTATTCAAACTTCAACTTTACTGCTGATAAAATGCCAAAAGTAAATGAGAAGCAGAACAAAAATTAGAAGTGGAAGTACGTAGTAACTAAGTAGTCTGTGTAAAACCAATTAAATGTTTACTGTGCTCCAATAGATTTATCTGCTATTCACATTCTTATACTCAGTTTTCACTGTTCGGTCCCTAGTAGTCCCTACAATCCCATGCTTATAAAAACAAGGTTTGAATGAAAAATAGCACAGCTCAGAAGAGCATTATTACAGTAGACCTAAAGCTGGCATTAAGGCTCAGACATCATGCCATGTACACTATACTTGAGGTTTAAAAGGATTTAAATCCTTTTGCAAGGCATGTCAAGATTGGCCTTGAAAATAGTAGTCACAACTTAAGCGTCAACCACAGTTAATATTTTGTCAAATTCCTTCCAATGAAATCCATGGGATGAGATGACACAAATGAACCTCTAACTTAAGTGTAAGAAAACAAATCTAACACGGCATGTCTAATTCGGTAAACTTTATTTAGAGAAGAGTGTGGTGTTAAAGATAAAACATTTTGAAATTGCAATACACATTGATGATGGTTTGTCATTATAAGTTTAGTATATGGAAAAATGGTGTGAGTAGATAGGAAGATGGAATAAAGAGGGATTAAAGAAATCACCAAGAAGGAACAACATGACAGATATCAGGAACAAAGCATCCAAGGACCTAAGGTAGGAAGAAGAACAAGTGACATCAAAACAAGAAACAAAAGGAATTGCCATTTTTTAATGAAACCTAATATCGGTGAAATGTCACAAACATTAAACATAATCTCATCCTGGGATGAAATTACTGTACTTCTTATCATTTAGTAATTAAGAGAAACCTGAAGTAAGGCCCCAGACCAAGCTAGTTGTGCATGTACTTCTTATCATTTAGTAATTAAGAGAAACCTAAAGTAAGCCCTAGACCAAGCTAGTTGTGCCTGAATCCCCAGTATGTGATGTTGAATTTAGAATTGGTTTGTTGATAATAGGTATACTAGATGTCATTATTTTTTCTATTCAAAACTGTGTTAACTATATCAAAGCTATTGGCAAGTTGCAACTGACCATATCAAATAATGAAATTTGAATGTACACAAGAAAAAAGCCTCTATGACTCATACCCATAGCATTTGGAGCTTCAGGGTCAAAGAAAGTATTATCCACATATTAAAGTATAGCCAGAAAATTGAGTTCAGATTTCAGTAGCCTGTGGGAAACAAATATACTTGCATCTTGTACAATAGAAAGACCTTAATTCATCTTCGAAGGAGAGATTCATATTGTAGGGGTATCTTGGTTTTTAAAAATGTAAAATAACCTCAAAATGCTGCAGAATTCCCAAGAGGGTGCAAAATGACCTAAAAATATTAGCAAATGTAATTTGGTCATCCTACTCCTTAATAGCCTAAATGCCATTTGACAGGATAATTCCATCATGAGAATGTGAAATAATCTGGAAATGCTTAAAAATACAGAAGGGCATACAATTGAATCATCTTGAAATAATGATTCTTTCTATGCTCCACCACCAATAACCCTAAGCACCATCACTTTTCAATCTAAAATAAGGCCTAGAATGGTAAACATGAATAGGCACATACATTTATAGATGAATAAGATTCAGTAGTATACCAATCTGTGGCTAAAACTCACAATAAGAGTACATTAAGTTTTCCTTCCAATGTTCATGAAGCTAAATTGTTTGCACTGCCAAGAAGTACCATTTCTCTACATGAAACCATGCAATATATCCTAAAATGACTTTGACTACTTCAATGCCATATGAATGTTGCAGCAATTTTAAAAACATCAAAGACAAAGTGTATTTCAAACAATTCATTGCCTAAGATATCATGGTTCATAATGGAATTCTGTCTCTAGAAATGTTGGGGGAATTAAATCAAAATATACAATTTTGCTTCTAAAAAGAAAACAAATTTCTAGTGAAAATTGTACCTTCACTTCTTCATAGAGCTTTTTCTCCCATGCCAATAGCCTGTCTAATGTTGATGCATGACTACCAGAAATCATGCTACAGTCTTCAACAAAATCACTATTACTGACATCAATTGGGTACTTTGAACTAGATGCAAAATCAGACTTGGAGAATGGAGACCTTGAAGACGTTGATCAATGCCAAGTGATAGCATTGAGAATCTTTGCAGAATGTTCTGCATTGACACACAAGAAATTAGAAGTTAAGTTAACTTCAATGTAAAGAAATGAGAAAACTTTAAAATAGAACTTGTACACCATCATCCTCAAGTTCATAGCGATTATTCACAGATATCAGTGGGCGCATAAGACCTAGATATGTAAAAACATTGTGGCATTCTAATCTAGTTGTATGCACTACAATACAAATTTGACAGCAGATGGAGAATAATCACGATGTCCATGAACTCAATACTGCAATGAAAAGTTTCCATGGTCACTTGTAATAATAATACATTTAAGTCTCCCTATTGTTATAAGGTAAGTACAAGCAATGCATTATCCTACCACATATGCCTATGTATTGTTACGGAAAAGGAAATAAATTCACCAATTCCGATAAATTCTTCATCGTTGGTAAAACTTTGGGTATTCTTTACTCCTGTGTAGGACCCTAAATGATGCTAAATCCTCTATCATTCATGTGTGAGGCTTTGACTAGTTTGAAGTTTATCACTATAGACAAGAAGGTAGTTTGCAACATATATAAGATCAATCCCCAAAAGGCATGGCACCACTATATGTATAATGAATGTGATGGAAAATAACTTGCTAGATAGGTTGTGTCCAGATGTTCCCAATCGGGTGCATCTCAGAGCAGGAATCAGTTCAAACCCCAAAGATTACATTCACAGGAACACCAAGCCTATCATAGTGACTACATTTAGTACCTTCATCCAATTTCATAGAATTATAATGTGCAATATGAGCATCAAACAGAGTACAGATAAAAATTCAAAAAATACCTTTGATTCCAGTGAAGCTTGAATGATAATGTACTTTGGTCTCCTCCAGCATCCTTGAAACTTCCTTCCCTAAATGATAATGTACTTTGGTCACCTCCAGCATCCTTGAAACTTCCTTCCCTAAATCATAGGCCATTATAAACTGATCTTCATTATCCCTAATAACATCATACAAATTCTTCATCCTGTTGGAATTGAAACAAGCAATGTACTTTGATTTTAGTGAAGCTTGAATGATAATGTACTTTGGTCACCTCCAGCATCCTTGAAACATCCTTCCCTGAATCATAGGACCTTATAAACTGATCTTCAATATCCCTAATAACATCATACAAATTCTTCATCCTGTTGGAATCGAAACAGGCAAGATCCTTCTGCTCTAAACCAACTTCATCACTTAAAGCATTGACTGCCTCTACTTTTTTTTCACAAGTTACTTCAACTGACTTCTTTGCACCAGTGACAAGCAATCTCTCTTCAACATTTTCTTCATCCTCATCCCCATCCCCGGAACCAACACAGGCAGTGTCAGACCGCTCATGGTCATTAGATAAATCCTCTGTAGATGTCATGGCCTCTACAGTCCATTCCTGAACCTACATTTCCCTCTTCTCCTCGCCATGATCATCCTCTTCAAGATCAGGAATCCCTTCTTCTTTCCTTACTTGTTTCAAATCATCTTCCGAGTTGTGAGGAAAGAAGAATGTGCCATGCGTTAACCTGGTATCAAATTGATTTAGGAAATAGAAATCTCCTTGAGAGATGCACATAGGAAAGAAATTTTTTGGCATCTTGTATTCAAACTTGAGTCTGCTTTTACTCTATTTACAATATCCATTTCATGAAGTAAAAGGAAAACCAACAGTAGATTTTTTCACATTCAAAATAGCTTCCAATGAATACACATGTTCCAACACAAATGGAATGGACAGAATTCAGTTAGACCAAAGTTCATGTCATAGATTAAAACATAGAGACATAATATAATGACATATTTTCTACATTATATGAAACACACTAAAAAGAGAGTAACAAACTTTAAATAAGCACAAGTTGGCTAGTTTGACTTTTACCTCATTGTTCAACACACCTCCAAAATTAAAGAAGAAAAGAAGAAAGGAGCACACAATAAACTTCAATGTTCAGACACATGCAAATCCAGCCAATATATAAACTCATAATTGATCTCATGAAAACCATAAGTGCCATCTCACTATCATAATGAAGTATCACCTTAGTTCAATAGAATCATCAACATCATTGAATCATCTTTGGTAAAATTTGAATATGTTGAAGTATCAGTTAATACAAATGAGAGAGAATTCCTCTTAAATGGACCAAGGGAGAACCAAAAGCTCAACATCAAACTTCATATATAGAATTATTCTTAACTAACCAACCAACCAAAACTAATGAAGTTTAATGTGCTTTGGTGGCTAAACCAGTATGCATTGCAAACTATATAGGAAGATAATAATGTGAATCATGATAAACTCAAACATAATTGTGTTTTTGTATAGGGGGACTCATGCAAGTAAGATATTTATCATATGACAATCTAATATTCCATAGAAACCACTATTACCCACTAATCTCTTAGGATTTTCTAGACATCTATATCATTTCTACAATCCATAGTCCACATAATAGATGCCTAGACACCATGGAATCATTAAGCGGCATTTATCATTCCCATGGATGTTGCAGACATCCCATGAATATCCCCTTTTCCAATAAAATGTCCTTAAGAAGGGAAGCATTCCACACAAAAAATGGGACATCCTCTATACAAAGACTCTTGAGATGCATCCTGGGTGATGCATAATTTTTTCTCAATATTTCCATGTTTTGAGGACATCAAATTGTTTATCATGAGAGGATCATAAAGATATAATTTTAATTAGAATGTAAAGGATCTTGTGGATCTTCCTTTTTAACCATTACTTTTTCTTTTTAACAATGAATGACCAAACGTATTTCAGATACAAGAAAGATTGCACAAGAAATTTGCAAAGATAAAAACTCCATAATTTGGAGCATGTGCTTCCCAATTAAATTGATCCTTACCTATTTATATGAGGTGCGATGTCTCTTTTTGCTCATGTTGTTGGTTCAGGGTTTCCCTTAATCAGTGAAAGAACTCTTTACTTATGAGTTGTGGTAGATACCTACCAGTTGGCAATAGATGCACGGGTTGTTGAAGAATTTTTTCGCAATCCATAACTCAACACTTCTTTCAGGTATTTTGTCAAATATTTGGCTTCTGATCTCTCCCCCAAATCCGACATACATGTCCATGATAGTAGTGTCAATATAGGTATCTGACTAAGGTTATTTGACTATTGGTATCCATCTAATTACTCACCATTTGAATTTGTTAATGAAACAACCACCAAATTCAGAATTAAATTTATAAACCCAATCCCCGGCATTCAAATATATCAGCAAGTATGTGGTAAGTAAAGCAACTAATGCCCAACAAAGGTTAGGCTGGGATAGAAGGAAAAACTATGGAGAGGTTGGTTACAATAGGAGAGGAGGTTTACCTTGATAGTGATAAGGACAGGCCGTCACATTATACGTATCATATTCTGCAAGGTCAGGCCTAATACCTGTTAAGCAAATTCACAACCTGATAGGATGAAATCTTATTCAATGTTTTCTTTTTCTGTGAAACTTTCTCTTATTACTATAGAATAGCACATACAACATAATTCTCCTTAACCTTCTAAGGAGAGGGTGATGTTTCCTAGGATTTGATCGCGGACCTATTGAAGAAAGCAATCTAGCATATTTGAATGCTAAATGATGCAAAGAGATCATTTAATTGCCAAAAGGCCCCAGAAAATGTCTTGAAAGATTAATACAAGAAAATTTTGGAGTCTACAAATGGTAAAATGTTGACTAAGTGTGGACAGAAAATTGCCCATTTAAAGTTTATAAGGCAATGTTTATAGGCTTTCAAGAATAAATAAGGATTTAACTTTTTGGACAACAAAACAAATCCTTCATTTTTTTTTTCTTAATCTAGGAACAAATAATTAGTTGAAATTATATTTCCCCTTGTCTCAAGTTAATTAAACAATGCAAACTTTAAGTAAATCACAATTTTTCATTCTCTTTTGAGAACATAGAATCCATGCATTTGAGGTGTTGATTATGTTTAAAAATATGTTGGCATCACAACCCTTTTTAACCAGTGCCTTAGTGTGTATCTGCCAATAATCCATCTTTCCTATAGCTTCTACAAAAACAGACCTAGACCAAAATATTCATGCATTATGTATTTCGAGTTGCTGCCAAAACAACAACTCAACAAACTTTTTGTATATCTAATGACAAGGGAAAATTATGGTTGCGATGTCTGAGCACCTTATCTATTATCCTTATTACAAATAAACTACTGAATTTTCATGCCAAGACATCTAAATTCGAATCTAAACCGATGCTCTGCTTCTTAGAGTTATCGGGATTTGGATCACATTGGTGCTAGCAAAATTAAAAAATAGAGTGAAAGGGGATAGATTGCAAGGACTAATATCTGTTGCTAATGTCTATGACTCTATCATATTTCTTCTATCATATTTGGCCTTTGAATATACCTCTTTTCATGCTCAACAATGTATCTTCATCACATGCAAAGATCATATCTAGAATGCTAAAAGTTTTTTCTGTATCTTGTAAAATCTTATTGTTTGAATTGAATTGAATTATCATTAATTCCCACAAATAACCAAAATTGTAGATAACGGGACTTCCAAAAAGATCCCATTATAAATTATCATGGAAGAGTTCCTAGCATGACTCCAAAGAAGCTATTAGCTAAAAAACTAGGTGATAACTTGACTCCAAAGACAATAATATCCTATAAATTGGGTCATTTTTTTTAAGATCTAGAGGCAAGAAAAATAATCTGTAGTGACACAACTCCCATCATTAATGTGAATCATTGTAAATTTGTAACTGTAGGTCATCAAGGCAAAATATTGAACATATCCTGCTAATATCATTGGAACCTGTTATGTGTGCAATATATGATTAACAGAATGGTAAAGGTTTGAACCTAATGAATAATGTGTTTACAAGTGATAAATTCACCAAGACTTGTCTCAGGACCACCAATTGGGAAATTGGTGCAAACCTACCTTCTAAACTAAAAGCTTAGTCCATACTTTAAGCTTAGATTCATATTAATGAAAATATACAACATGCATAGGTTGATTTGTTTACATGGGCATGGTAATACATCAGGCTAATCAATGTATGACATTGATGTAAAATGACCTATCATAATTGATGCCAAAATAAGGAAACATAGTGAGTTGTCCTACACAGACATAAAAATTAAAGCCAACCAAAACAACAATAGATGTCGACAAGGAATTGGTTTACTGGTGCGATCTAGGGACTATTAGAGCATCCACCATGGATCCACTCTCATTGTAGTATGCCCATATAGCATGATTTTCAAAGGCATGAGACTAGTTTCAATTCATGTACACTTTCAGTAGAATAGCAACCCCTTAGACCTGGGACCTAATCTAGATAAATTCCACCGTTTCTTAAAGAACTTCCCAAAAACAAAATGGACATCAAGCAAAACTTCAAATGCAAAGGAGGAAGACAAAAATTACCTACAAGGTGTGGATATTATTGCCTACATAGAGTTGTACTTGTAATTAATAGGAGATGCGGGGCATGTTAGATGGTAAATATGATCAACCTAATATTGGCTCAAGACATTATGGCGGATGAGTTTGAATCGAGGATTGTTGAAGTGATGCAAACGTTCTCCTTTCTACCACTAAAGAAATCATCAACAACAATCACATTGTTTCCCCTCTCCAAGATCCTTTCAACCAAATGGATTCGTACAAATCCACCCCCCACCTCTCACCCATAAGAACTATTCTTAGAGGTTTCCTCCCCACACCCACCATGATATTGGTACTATGGTTGTCTTCTAAACCCCATGTTTTTCCACTCTATTGGAGAAAAAATTGTCAGAGCTACCTATTTTTTCCTTATGTCACACTTTGCAATATTGGTATATAGAATGAATATCAGAGAGGATTTCAACATACCCACCAAGACAAAAAACAAACATTACTCTTTCAGTAGGTAGTGCATCGATCTTGGTAGTGATTTGTGCTTCTTGGATTTGGGTAAATATGGATTTGTAGCTTCTAAAATCTGGACTTCTTCTGGATTTGGGGGAGTATGGATTTGCAGCTTCTGGAATCTGGACTTCTTCATCCCGACCTTGATTCAAGCTTGATTTCTTGTGCATTTTGCTTATATTTCCCTATTGACCATGATAAAAAAACAAGAAACCCAAAACAAAATTCTATACAAAAAATAACAAAGATGTGAGGAGGTGAGAATTATACTAACCTCGTCCCAATGGGGACTTTTGCTGGTGGAATTGACTATTGTGAAACCCACTTCATATGAAGGTAAATATTTTGTCTTGAGTGTAGTTAACAATATTTTGTGGTACTTCATCATAGCTTCCCTGTCTTCCATTTCCGCTCTATCTTTATTGGCAAGGGATCTTCCTTTCTATGGTTGTTTCTGAATTGAGGCTTGCCTCTCTTGACTTCTTACCTAGATTTACATCCCCTTTGATGGATTCCCCTTTTCTTGTTATCCATTAATGTTTACTGGTTGAATCTGGCACTTCCCAAGACTGCTAGTGGAAAATTGAAAGATGCTTTCCCATTCTACACTTCCACAGTGATTCCTTGCTATGTTTCTTGTTCTTTGCAATAGACGAGGCGTTACAGGTTCGAATCCATGTGACATCAAATGTGGTTGTATTCAATACTAAAAAGGAAGAAGCTTCTTGTAGCTTCCAAGCCTCTAGCAAATGCAACATTTTCTGGCATATTTTGTTCAAAATGAAAAGTCACGAAATTGTGTGGAACTATGTACAGGAACGATCTCCGTAAGAGATACAATAATCCTTAAACCCCTGTAAAATCATTTCACATGTAAAAACCTTCCACATGTCTATAAATCCTCTCCATTTCTATAATGTAACTTAGTATGTAAAAGGAATGTCTGTAAATCCTCTCCATTTCTATAATGTAACCTAGTATGTAAAAGGAATTTATGAGAACGGTCGTATTAGGTGATTGGAAAAAATTCCATTCATAGTTAAAATTTGTTTCTCAAAATTGATATAATGTAACCTAGTAATGTAACCTAGTACGTAAAAGGAATTTATGAGAACGAGTGTATTTGGTGATTTGGAAAAAATTCCATCCATAGTTAAAATTTGTTTCTCAAAATTGATTTTCTTATAATCTAGATATATTTTGTTAATACATATATACATTGACTTTAATATACATATTTTGTTAATACACGAGAGAGACAAATTACATTGACTTTAATATTTTTATTATATGGATATACATTTAATTAAGATTTAAAAATTAAACTTTAAAAATTATATAAGATAATAAAGGTATAAGTAGTGGCTAAAAATTGTAGCAAGTTTTTTGGGTTATTAAAATTTAGACAAAATTAGAATATTTGAAATAAAGAAATTAAAAAAGAATTTATAATTTATAATTTATAGCAACGTCGTGTCCAAATTAGCGTATAAAAACTATAATTATATGTCAAGGTCATGCAAATTAGCCTTATAATTAACATTATATGCGAAGGTTTAGTGGGTTTTTTATATGCCAAGGTCATGTCCAAATTATCATATAGTTGGGTTGTATTAATTAATTCAATTTTGTTAATATAGGGATGGGACGTGTAAATATATATTATATATATGTTAGAATTTACTAAATTCTAACACTGTAGATGGATTCAGAGACCCCCTTATCCATTTGCACCCCCTTATCCATCTGCAATGTTAGAATTTAGTAAAATGTACAAATTGATTGTCAAATTTGTAATTGTTTTCATTGCTGTAGTGACAACTAAAAATGACCAAATAAATGACCAATTTTTATGTGGTCATTTTTAGTCTAGATATCACGTGGCCAAATTTGGTCATTTTTAGTTGATTTTAATCTCGTGACCAAAAGTGGTCATTTGTCTTGGTATTTTTAAGTTAGCTCACTTAAATTTATCAATTTTGGTTATTTATCCCTTGAAAAAAACTGTGGTGACCAAAATTTTTGGTTTCCTGGTCACTAATCTCTCATTTTCCACTAGTGAGATAATGATTGAGCCTGCTTGGGTAGATTATCCGCTAACAAATTTGGCGAATCCACTGGGGAGTAACATAGATTTGATTTCATGTTTTATTATCAACCATTTCCTATCCTCTTGAGACCCTCCCACCTTTGTATTTTTTCATTAAATAGTTTCTTGGACCCCCTTGATTCTTTTTGGGATCAGTATTAAACCTCTTTTCCTTCTACCTTAGGAGATATATCCTTTTTGCTTCTTGTTATTCGGCAGGTGCACTCGGGTTGTGTCTTCCCTGTGCCACTATTTGGCTGGTACACTTTACTTGTATACTAAGTGTGCCACTGGAGAACCCTTCCTATGTACTAGGTGCGCCAACCCCTCTCTGGGGCTCTGGTGTGGTGTCCTATAGTGTGCCAGCTCCTTCAAGCTTAGGGATCAGCTAGGGCTTCCTTCATTTTTGGATTTTTTTATTATTGATTGTCATCTGTAGTCTGCATATTATAATCAAAGAACCCCTAGGCCTAGCATCATCTATATTTGGATTTCGTTTTGTCGATTTTGGATGTTTTATTAGTCAAGTGAGTAACCTGGTTGTGGAGGGAAATTTCAATCCCCAACCTGTTGGTTCATTATTACAATCCGTGATTACATTACCATATCTTTTCAGATATTTTCATATCATTCTATATTATCTCCAAACCCTTCCTCCACTCAATCTTTGAGTTTTGGTTGCATTTGTTATATTTTGAAGCAATTCTTGAGTGTCTTTGAGTTGTTTGGGTGCTTGTCATTTTTCTTTTGAGACTTATGAATTATTAGAGTGTTTTGGACATTCTCTCATTTTCTGTTTGTAGATATGAAAAACGTTTAGTTATCAAATTCCATTTTTATACATGCATTTGAAAATCGAAGTGTTTCATTTTTCTGTTTTCCAAAGCATCACTAAGATTTATCGTATCTTCGATTTCATTGCGCTTTTTCGCTTATTATTGCAAAAAATTAGAACCATTGCACTCTAGGAAGGAATTATTCTTTTCATTACTGCTTAGGTTGATTTTGGTTTGAAAAGAAAAAATATATCCTTACCTCGGGTAGTTTTCATTGAAAGAAAATTGTGCATCGTCATGTAGCTAGGATTTGCATTCTTTTTACATTTCCTGTCTACACCTCATGTATACACTTAACCACACAAGATAAAATTAACACTAGAATATTTTAAAATCATTTAGTAAATTTGTGTAAGTTAGAGACATGTTCTGGCGACTTTTAATCTTGGAAGTTGTTGTTACTTTCTTGTACTACATCCTGAGGGCTTGTAGTTCTTCCATGCACCAACTGGTATATCTAACGGCTTTTCACATACCTTTGGGTATATAGAAAAGTACTTCATGTACTAGGTATTATATCAGAAGGCTCATGTCATACGGTTGTGCATTAGAAAACACCACTATGGAGTTGAGCTCCCACGTATCTATTGTATATCGGGAGACCCTTCGAGGATTCATGTGACCAACTGAGTTTACTATTTGGTCATATTGGCATAAAAATACACCAAGGACAACACTCGGGTAGATTAATATGCATGTAAAATCCACACAGCTAGGTATTCAAGAAAGGGTATGGTCCCAATCCTCCTTGTCTTGTTTGATTGTTAGAACCTGCGGTATATAGCAAGTTATGGCACCTTGACAATCCTCTAAGGATCCTAACTTTTCATCCACTCCTATTCAAATGGTTTTCTTATTGCTTTTTGAATTGAGTAGTGTTTGATTTGTGTGGTAATTCAGAGATTCTTAGAGAGTTTATATATGGAAGACTCTACTAGGACCGCCAACCAAGAGACCCATTTTCAAAATATGTCTGTTGTTTCTCCCACTTGTGGAAGTGTTGGTCCTCCCTTCATGGCAATTTTGAGTCTTCCCAGATTGACTATAGGATTACCAGTATGGTTATTCTCCAATCCCATCATACCAAGTGCACCATTTGTGTCAGATCATGGTCCTTCACCACATGAGCATCAACCTCATGTTAATCCTTCTCCTTCTTCGTCAAATGTTTAATCAACTTCTTTTTCTTCCTCTTCACCTGTTGAAAACTTCGATGTTAGTAAACAAGTGGGTAAGAAGAAGATAAAGCTAAAGGCTAAGAATAACAACACTAATCAGAAGGTCACCGCTCCAACCTCTGATCGTCATGTTGGAAACCCATCAGCCAATGATCACAGTGCTGAAAGTGTTGAATTTCCCTAAAAACACCTCGTATACCTATGTTCCCTTGTAGAGTTTGCAAGGGTGACAATCTTCTTAAATATTGTCTTGGTCTTTAAAAAGTGTTAGAAGTGTGGTCTAAGGCTTCCCAACAACCCATGTCATTATCCTTTGGTCATTATATTGATGATACCCCATCAACTAGTGACTTTGTGGTTAAGAGTTGAAAAGGAAAGGTCAGATATCCTTTCTTTTTGTGTAAGGAAATGCACCTTACTTACCTTTTTCCTCACATGGATGAAGCTTCAATTTTTTTGGAACATATTGTTGTTCCTCGGCAACAGCTTCCAACAATTTATCGTAATTTGTCCCTTGACCTCCCATTGGTTGATAAAGTGGTCAATCCAGTTCTATCCTCGGTCAATCCCACTCTTTCTTTAGAGAGTGAAGAACACGTAGTTCATCCCACTCTTCCTTTGGAGAGTGATGTTAAAGTGGTCTATTTGGTGTCATCTCCACCGGGTCCCACTTTTTCATTAGAGAGTGTTAAGAATCAAGTAGTCACTTTGATCATAGTCTTCGTGTTTCCCTTCTCTTCTAGTTGAGAGTGAACTAAAACCCATTGAAGTTTTTGTGGTCAGCTCGAATTGTTCTACGTAAGGGGAAATTTTTTCTATTTCAATAGAATCCTCTCTAAGTACTGAGGTTATTTCCTTTGATTGGAGTAATCTAACAAAATCTCATCTCCATTTGAGTGTTCCTTTCCAGATATATGTGTCAGTTACTGCTAAGAGCATACTCTGCATTATTGTTGACAAAGGGTCTTCTGTTAGTATTTTATCCTCAACTACTTGGAAAGCAATAGGTTCTCCTCAACTTGTTCTAGACACCAATTAGATACTTGATTTTAATTGAAGACCTACTTCACCGATATGGATACTTCCTCATTTTCCTATTACTTTAGGAGGGAAAACTATTTGTATTGATGTTATGGTAGTCCAATGTCCCTTATATTTTAATATGCTCCTCGGGTGAGATTATGTTTACACCATGAAATTTGTAGTGTCCACTCTTTCGAGTGATGCATTTTCCCAATGATGGGCACATTGTGACCATCGATAATTTTTCCTTTATTAAACCTGGTCATCATATGACTCCTAGTCATCAGACTTCCCTGAATGTCCCGCATGTTCTTTTGGTTCCTTTCCCTTCATCTGCCATGTCTATCGACTATGGACATCATGATGAAATTCAATTGTTTGAAAACCAATATCTTATTTCCATCATGAAGAATACTTGCGGGCATGTGTCCAGTATCTAGAGTTAAATTTTTAGCTTCTTATGTATGGGGGAAACCCACCAACCTCTGGACATCATGTTGGATAAGAACTGAAGGAGAGCATAGTTCCCATTATGTGTCAAGCTCGTTAAAAAAATGAAGCAGATGTCTGCGAGAATATTTTTATTCCTTCTCAAGATCGTTAAAAATTTGAAATGGTACCTCAAGCATAGTTATTTTTTGTTTCAAGCTTGTGTAAAAATGAAACAAGTTTCCTCAAGCATGGTTCTTTTCTGTTTCAAGCTTGTGTCAAAATGAAACAAGTTTCCTCAAGCATAGTTCTTTTCTGTTTCAAGCTTGTGTAAAAATGAAACAGGTTGTTTTGAGCAGAGTTCCATTTTCGTGTTAAGATCATTAAAAAATTAAATGGATTCTCCATTGTGTCAAGTATTTTACTAGACTCAATACTTGAACCTTCATTTCATCTTCGTGTGTCACTTGATCCTCTTTCTTCCTCCATTTCTAATGAACCTTTTCCTAGAAGTAATGCAGAATTTTGTTGGATGAAGAAATGAATAAGCAAACGAAACAAAGATTAGGGGGGCATGTCTCTGTCTCCAACCTATTTACATTATGTTGGAATTAATCTACTTGACAGTTATACAGGGGGGAATTACCAACCACTGGACATCATGTTCAGAAAACACTCATCAATGGGATTCAATTTGAGCATACTTTATTTTTAGTTTTGGGCTCGCTAAACCATGAAAAAAAATTTTGAGCATAGTTCCTATTCAGTGCCAAGCTCCTTAAAAAATGAAGGAGATGATCTGAGTATTCTTTCAATCGATATTTGAGCTTGTTAAAAATAGTAATATGGTATTGAGCTTAATTTTCATTTTTCATGCTCTGGTTATAACATGAAAAGTTGTTTGAGATTACTTTATTGCTTTTTTGTGCTCTAGATTCAAACATGAAAAAGGTTTCGAGTGCCTTTTATACCTTCGGTATGCTTGTTAAACTCAGGGTAGAGGTATCAAGTATAATTTTACTATTTTTCAGACTTGTTAAAACTGGATAATGAAAAAAGACACCCTAATGGAGTCTTCTTTAAGCTATTTTCGGACTCTTAAAATGTGAAAAGATCGCCGAGTGAAATTTTCTTCTGCATGCTTGTAAAAGGACCTAAAGAGTCATCTTTCCGACAGTAGTTTACCCATTTTCGGTTTGGATCAACTAAATTACAAAAAAGGTATACTCTAATCGTTGACTAGAAGAGTTCTCCTGGAAATTAGTTTATAGTTTTTCAGTCCTCTAGGACTAAATTTACAAAAAATTCCATCCTGGAGTCTTCTTAGTCATTTTAGCCTCTCTAAACATGAAACGATGGCTAATTTCATCTTTCATCGGACTCATAAAATAAAATGATGAAGGACCCTTTCTAGGAATGAACCCCTTTTTTCTTAGGTTCATAAAATGTATGATAATGGACTCATCACCTGACGAGCTACAACGAGTGTTTGTTACCCTCTTTAAACTCGTTAAAATGAAAATAGGTACTCATCAATCATGATGGGGATAAGGAAAATTTTTATGTTTCGTTGTAGTTGTGGCAATACATAGTTTCTCTACAATATGAAACTCATATTCATATGCATTCAGTACTTGGGTAATTCATTTGTATTTGAGTTATGTTGATTCTTTGAGTCTTCTTACTCATTTGATTTGTCCAAAAATGCTCCTACCATCAGTTGAATTAGGGGATTCATATCATTCTCATAAATTCAGTACTTCCAAGTCATGACATTCCCATGTTCAAGATATTTTTGGTCATCCATTCACTATCTGCAACCAACTTACCTTCTATCATGTTGGTCATCTTTGAGTCAGTCTCATATATCCCTATGTTGTCCGGTTTACTCTAAAACATATGTGATCATGTTTCATGTCGATGATGGGGGATACATCATGGCCCTCTGTCGATAGATTCATCCTTTTCGACTTCAACACATCATTCTAGGATTGAATCTAGAAACCAATCAAGTACCTTGAGCCTGCATGCCTCAATGGCAGGTTACCTCTCTTTCTACAATAGGTTTTCATCAATGACCACTGATCGAAATATTATACTGAGTGTTCGACTTCACGTCGTTTATTCACACTTGGGAGAATGTACTGAGATACCTTTGGAATCATTGACATCAATGTTGTTTTCCATCGCACTGGTAATCAAGCGGTTTCTACCATGTTTGACATCAATAGATTGTAATCAACTAGTTAGATTCGTATAGTTGCGGGTTCATATTGAAGACACTGGGTTAATTGATATCTTTCCCAGGTTGCGATGGATTTTGTTTGAGTCATGTTACATGGATCCACTTTGTATTGGTTGTGTTTGTGTTATCATCTCATCATGGATCTACATTTGTGTCTAGTATCCATGATTGTGTTCAATCGGTCTCTACTACCATGGATATTCAATGTATTGGTCGGAAACCATGTTATGAGTCATGTGAGATTTCAGTCAGTGGTACTGCAGTAGCTTCCAACCAACATCCTTGCCTTCGATTTTTCACTTTACAAAGTATTTAACCTATCGCATTCCTCTAGCTTCATGCTTTGGGGGGCATTTTATTATACCAAAATCGCGTCATCGTGAGCCATGTATCAAATTTGTGGCTAAATCCATAAAGTTCCCTTAGCTAAAGTACACTGAGTATGAATTTGTCCCTAGATTTCTACCTCCTTTAAGTAGGCTAGTTCACCTTACCTTCAGTCAGGGTGCACCAGACCCCTAGTGGAACATGTATAACCTTGTTAGGGTGTGCCACTTACACACTTATCCCTCTTACAACATGTGCTAGACCTCCTTTGGCACCCTTATCCTTCATCGATGGTGTGCTAGGGGTGATTAGAATAGATAATTGAAAGCTTTGAGTTATTTCTAGAAACTTGGTGACATGGAGGTCTATCCCTAGTTACTAGGAAGGTTGGAATTCAATTCCCTAACCTAATGGGAGGACCCCTTAGACCTCTCCCCTTAGTATTCAACCTACTCTATCCCTTTAGCCTTATAAATATGAAGCCTTTCTCCATGGTGAAGGGAGGAAGGACTATAATACTCTTATGCTGGTGTAATTTCCTAGGTGATCCCCGCTCATCCTTTGGTAGGAAAACCATCATTCTTTGGAGGCTTTGCTTGGATTGTTGGATGGAAGGTTGCAATGTTGAGGCTTAGGTTGTGACATTATTTCTCTATGTATTACTCATTATTACAGTAATACAAACTATTTCCATAAATATTGTGGTGTTGATATTGTTTAGAGCTTTCTTCATTAACTGTTAGCTTAGATCAATTCATATTTAGATATGCTTGTACTATTTGCTCGTTTCCATTTTCTCTATAGGGTTTTGTAGCTTGAGATCTGAGAGCTCTGGAGCTTGGATCAGCAAAGAGGAAAAGTATTTGAAAACCTCAAGTAATTGATCTATATTTTTAACTTGCATCTCTATTGATCTAGGAAAGTAGATTGTATACTTTACTTATTTGTTCTATATCCAATTGGACTAGGGAGATATTACTTGAGTCTGCTTAGGTAGATTGTCCACTAACAAAGACCTCCTCACATTGACCTAAAATAACATAAGGATCTTTACCTGGTTCAGGTTGCCTTGTATTAACCATGGTAAATGCATTGGAATGCTCAATAATAGTTCTTTCGAAATCAAATTCATTCATTCATATCCTGTACCATTTGACCTCAAATAGAACTATTTTAAAGGAATTAAAGTCACACTCAATTATATCTTCCAAATAACCATAGTAACTATTTTCATACACTTTTGGATGCTTGTCACTTCTAGAGGAAACCTTAGTGACTTGAAAAACTGCAATTATACCATAATCGGATGTTTTCTTCTTGTCATTCAACTTTTTTATGCAAAATTTATGACCATTGCACCACATAGCCTTGTGGTGTATCAACTGCATCATTCTTGACTCTCTAAATATATATATATATATATATATATAAGAAGAAATAAATGAAATAAATACATTGATATAATGGGAAACAACGAAAAAAATGAGCAAGGTAAATATACTTTTCGTTTTATCTTTTAAACCATATGCTAAATCAATTTCTGTTACAGCTGATTTTACCACACATGGTAGATCACACATTTATGGCCTTCCCTATCCCTCTGCAGACTCTTTCGACCCCATGGACTATTTTGTACCTTTGATGTTTCCAAGATCATCCCTAAAAACACGTGTTATTTTCCATACGTGACTTTTAAACCCTTTCTCATGTATATACCCGAACATAACCCCTAAACCCATGTACATCGGGATGTGTGTAAAAGGCCAAAGATTTTTGGAGTTTTCCTTGATGTGGATCCAACTTGGCCTTCCATATGCCTTGAGATCGCTCGGATTTGACCTTCCATTACCCCATTGAAGCACTATATAAGGAACCCTTTGGATACATTGAAAGGAGAGGAATTGAAGAGCAAGAAAACTATAGTCCATTGTTGTCGTAGCTTGCTTATACTTGAGTCTATATCCCTTTGTCCCTTGGAACACTTGGTGTTCTTACCAAGATTTCCTTTGCTTGTGAGCTTGATATCAAGAGAAGGAGGATTGAGGTGGTGGAGGCCCAGGTGGAGGACTCAGTTTCTCTAGGTCGCAGACGTGCCGACAGAGGTTGTTGTTCTTGTAATCTCTGATTTATATTAATAGAAATATATTTTCTTGTCCAATGATGTGCATTTAAATGAATATTGAATCCATGGATTCTTTTAATTGCTTATACATTATTTATTATATATGCTAGAGTAGGTCTAACACCATTATATAGCATTCTTGTCTTGTTTTTTGATTGTTGAGAGAGCAAATTGTTAACACAAGCAAGATTGGAAAAGCTCAACGGGGATCTACATCAACCATCCGGAATAAGGTATGTTTTGAGATCCTTTACTGTTAGATGTTTTATTTCTCTTGCATGTTAGGAAGGGATTGATTTCTATGGTTACTCTTTCTGTTGCGGTACACCCCAAGCCATAGGAAGTTTTCTCCGTAAAAATTTCCCTTTGCATAAGTTCACCAGGATATTCTTCACGATAACGATGCACTGTTTTAATCAATTTACTAACCCCTTCCCTTGATAAGGTACCATAGAATTATGTACATCGTTCTCTCCATTCCTCCATCCAATTAAGATTGTTTGCAATGTATAAATGTAGTGCATCCCACATGTGACCAACTATTTGAAAAAATAACAATTAATAATTATAAATTAATTATCATTAAAGGAAATTAAGTTTACCTTAAAATAATAATGGAATAATAAAAATTACATGAGTATTATATATATATATATATATGAAACTAAAAAATTAATTGTATAATAAATTAAATCTATGCCATTCAATTACATTTCACTTTCCTCATTCCACCTTTCCCCAATAGGACCTCCCCTTCAAATTTATTGATGTAGTTGGCATGCCAAATGTGAGGAAGATTGATATTTTTTGCTAAATTTGGAAGATATTGATTAATGTACACCATGGATTGATATAACATATAGTCCTACATCATAGAACCCTTAGGACATGCTCTTTTTCTAACAAAAGCCTTCAATGACTTTAAATTCCTTTCCAGCATCCACATTGACCTTGAGTTTACAGGTCCACACAATTCAGTCTCATCAACTTGGTGTATGTGATAGTGTTATTTGGAATTGAAAAATGCTAGAGGTAAATACTTATGCATTTCACACATTAGATGAGGAATTTCTCTCTTCCAATACCTAATATCTTCTTTATGGATTTCTTTAGATGAAATCTACCTACAAATGATGCAAGAAAATAACAGTGATCAACAAGATTGAGGCATATATAATAAAGTTCCAAGTTGTAAAAAACAATATGTCAATAACCTATGGAACAAAGAGAAAAAAAATCTATGCATATAAATTGTTACTTACATCATCTATTTACAAAGAACATATATAACTCATTTTGTGTTGTCGTCAAAGTTATCTGGGAGAGATAGAGGTAGAACATACTGTAGCAAAAAAAAAATCATTATTTGATGTTTCCAAATAAGAGACAATAATTACTAAAAAGATGTAATAAATGGAATTATATATGTAAGTAATTACCTTAATGAATGTATGCTAGTCATGTGTTTTAACACCACCAAAATCACCATTTTTCATTAAGATATTTTGTATGTTCGACAAAAAAACCGTCGGAAACCTTATTTTATGAATGACCGATTTTATAGAATTGCTTTGTTGCTCTATCAATAACTATGGAAGGCTAATATTTCGGTCCCCATATCTGGCATTGGAAATAATTACACTTTGTAATGTGTGATTGGCTTCTACAATGGCACTACAAATTTTCCCAATTTTATCTTTGTTAGTCCTTCCATCTAATATCCACCATATCATTTATGTGACATTCTTCCCTATATGCATTTTATCGAACAAATGAGCTATTTGTAGGTTCTCGTAGTAAGGAAACCTACTGGATTGTATGGGATAACTCTTCATTCCTTGTGGAAGCCCATTCATGCCTTAAAGACATTCATTAAAAATAAAAATAAACACATTAACACTAATTCATGACAATACCCATGGTAGAGAGAATTCAGTAAAAATATAAAATTCATAATATTACATGTTTATATATGCTACATATATAATTTGCATACATCGATGATTTCTATTATATTCCAACTTCCATAGGTGAGGTGTAATTCTTCGTGGTTTTTTTCCATTCTCTTCTTTACCATTGAATTTTTTTTCTCGGTATTTCGATACCTATGGTTCCTAGGGAGGAATTTCCTGTACTCATCAAACACATCCTTTCATAAACTTCTTGAAAAATGATGTTTTATCCTAGTACCACATACTGGACATGCAAATTTTCCCTTTATTTGAAGACCTACAAGATATATGTATTAATGTTATAGCATCAAAAGATTATTAATTTAAAAATAATGCATGATATTTACCTTAAAAACATATAACTTTAATGACATGCAACATAAAGTTCCATACCACAAAAATGTGTTAACCCGGAAGCGTCATGAATTGTCTATGCAAGTATTCCATGGAACTGAAATTGTTTATGCCATATTGGTTTGGAGATGTCATACATAGTGATGCCAACCCATAACTTTAATAGCTCATCGATAAGAGGCTCAATATATAATTTCATGTCTTTAACTTGGTACTTACCTAATTGATTGTTCAACATACAATGTTATTTAGTTATGTGTCCCACTATATAAAAGGTGTTCGCATGCAACAATTAAACAAATAAAACAATGATAAAATATAATTACTTTCAAAATAATACCTAAAATAATCATTTCCAACATTGTGTTCTCTCTCTTTATCGACATCCAAGGACGAAGGTTGTTGTTTATGATGAAAACAGGACACACTGAGTAAGTAGAACGAAGATCTCTAAATGGATTGAAACTGTCAGATGCCAATGAAAGTCTAACATTACAAGGTACATCTTTAAAAATTGGCAATTTTTCTTCAATGTTTTTCAACGCAGAACCATCTGCAAGCATTCGAAGAACACGATCTTCACTTCTTTTCTTTGCATGGTAATCCATAAACTGTGTTATACTTTGGCACCTGAATAGTCCTTGGAAATGTGGAATTATGAGAATATAATGAAGAAATTTGCGAGGAACCTTTTTGTTACTTGATCAGTTCGATATCTACTAATTTCACAATGTAGGAATTTGTTTTATGATGCATATTGTACATAATATATAATATGATACACCATTCCAACTTATTTCATAATCAAGAATACCTATCGACATGTGCATGGTAAATTATTTGATGGTGGTAATAGAAATTCACCGAACAATCTGCAAGATTAACAAAAAATGAAATGTAAACAATATAAGTCATAAATATTGCATATCCCTAATTTACGAATTAACAAACACTAAAAATAGAGGAAAATAGTCAACTTTACATTCCTTAGGGGGTAAATTAAACAAGTGTTTGATAAACCATTCAAAACCTTCAACTTCACCAACAACAATATTGTAGATAGAATATTTTTTGTTGAGCCTTCATAAATAGATTCTTGGGACTTCTCGAGTAGGGGAACATCATGAATATCATGGAGGTTGTTCTCATGATCCAATGGAGAAATTGTGTCTTGGAGCAACCTATTTATCTCATCTTTTCCATTTGTATCAATAATGTCATCTTCATCCATAGGATCATTAAGAACTCGATCTTCAATATTCTTATCTCCATGTTCCTCACATTGTAAAGCAGTATTTTTACTATTATGTGGAAAATATCTCTTTAGCGGTCGACATTTAGGGAGTATTGTATTTATACTTACAAACAATGTAATAACATTAGTGTATAATATACAACACATATATTTAAAATGATAAAAAAAACTGTGAAGACATCATCTGTAATATTAGAAGAAGTACATTATGTAATGAATAACATCCAACCAAGGGATGATATTCATACCTCCCTTCAGCATTCCCCTTCTCCTTACAATGTTTTTCAGCTGTTGTTATTAAAGTTCTTCTCATTTGCAAACCCCTGCAAACTTTACAAGGGGAATAGCCCTTTCCATCACCCTTCGCCTCCAATGTTGCCTTAAACTCAACATACCTTTTATTATTTTCTACCCAAGTATATTTATTTGGATTTCTAATATCCTATAAGAACCAAAAAACTCAATCTATATATAAGTAAATTGATTACATTATATATATATAT
>LPNX010141658.1:106106-117566 GCA_001517045.1 Pseudotsuga menziesii
TAAAAATAGATATTCATGTGTATCTATCAAATTCTAAGCGACAAATATATATAGGAATTTGTATTGAGGAGAAAATGAATAGTCGACTCACTTTATGTATGACCCTACACATTAAAGGAGACAAATAATTTAAAAATACTAACCTCGAAACCGCGGGAGATCAAAAATTCGATGTGTTAAACCAGTACCAAACTCTTCAAATCACAGATCAAACACTCAACAGAAGAATGGTTGCAACTATAGCAAACAATTTATTGAAATATGTCTTAAAAACATGTATTTATAGATCAATGATTGCGGCAATTCCAGTGAAAATGCATAATGGTCAAATTTCAACAATTAAAAAAGTCAATGACTGTTACTGTGATGATTGTTGATGTTGATGTTAAGTTTATCGTTGCTATAGCAATGAACTTTGTGATTTCGTCATTATTTCCATTAACATTTATCACTATAATGACGATTATAGAGGGCTAGAACATTTTTTTCATAATTTTTATCTTTTTATCCACGAAAATATTGATTTTAACTTATTTGTGGAAATATTATTAGAATTTGAATGCCATTTAGATCTTCAAGAAGATATTTCTAGTAATGATTGCAGTAAATGGAGAATGAAGATACAAAGTGAATAAAACAAACCACACAGGAAACGAATGAGTATTGATTTCTCAGGAATTTATAGTATCATTCACAATAATAAAATACGGTGTCACAATATTTTACATAGGAAATGAATTTGAATGCATTAAAGGTATCAATTCAAATATATCCACTGGATATGACTGTATCTAACTGACCATCTAACTCATGGTGTCTCGATCAATATCGTAGTACAATAGATCAATTCCCATATGTCCAACAACTCAATCAATCAGTGATAGCTAGTTAACTCAGTGCAACTAAGTGTGGTAGGTGGGAAAAGGTGCCTAATCCACATGCAACCATGCATTAGCCATGCATAACTAGCGCTAGCTAACTAATTGTGAACTAACTGAAAGTAATTGGGGGCTAACTAAGACTAACTAGTTCCAATTCCAACTAACTGATGGAGGTTGGTGTCAGGACTCCCAGTGGCTCCTAAAATGTAGGGATTGGTCTAGGAGGCACCCAAATGGATGCATGCACATGTTGTAAGTGGAAGTTAACCTCTAGTAGTGTTCCCCACACTCTAGTAACTAGTACATGTGGCCCCATTAGGCCAAGTGGACCCAATGGTACTAGTGGACCCAATTAATCAATCAAGGTTCCTAAGTTAGGCTAAATAATCTCAATAGAGGAAATTTCAACTCAAAATGGGCCTCCTAAGGAAAATAATAAAAATAATAGTTAAAATAATAAAATAATATTTATTAATTTTGGAGGAAGAAACGAAAAAAATATTCATGTATATCTTGTTTTGGGGGGAGTAGGGTCCATCAAAAGTATGCAAAGTGGGTACTTGTTGGATGCGGAATTTAATCCTGCATCCAACGATCTCTCCTAATCGAAATTTGAGTAAAAACACAAGGAGATAGGTTGAAAATACTAACAAAAAAAGTAGTTTCTTTTATGATACATATCCCCAAATTTATATTAAAAAATTGTTTGAGACCAATACTGTATTTCAAATTTAAAGAAATTTCATTAGCTAACACATGATGACATGGAATTTTGATTAAGGTTGAAAGGCCCATTTTGAGTTGAAATTTCCTCTAATGAATAGATAGTATGGTCAAGGGAGGATTAATAATCCTAACGCCCCCCCTGAATCCTAATTTGGACAACTGTTCGCCTTGGTAATAAGACCATAGGTCACCCAAATACAATCTAAAATAAATAATATTTTGTAATGCAACCAAGGAAATAGGGAAAACCTCATGGGAAAACCACCCCCCTCAAGATAAGCAGAAATCAGGAAATACAAGTGAAAAACTTGCAAAATATTTTGCTGCAATTTGCAGCAGTAGTGCAGTATTTTGGTTCTTTTGTGCAGCAACATCCTGAATATGCACATGTGAACCTATGAATACAAACAAAGTGATTATGTCTGGGGGAATCTTCCTCTTTGGAAGAAGAAGAATGTTCCCAACTGAATCAAGAATATAGATAGCTGCAGGATGAAAAATGGACCCATGTAGAGCAGTTGAAACCAACTGATGAGAGAGCAAAGGTTCTTGAGAATTAAAACGATGTGAGGAACTCCCAAGCAAATGATATATTTCATCCTTTAACATCAAACCATGTGAGGTAGAATCATCCCCAAGTGTTAGGAGCAAGTGTCCAGGCGGATGTAGAATGTCTCCAACTTTACTAGTTCTGTGAGATGAGCATGTGATCAAAAAGGTAGGTAGAGAAGCCCTGGGACTATGGAGAGAGAATGCTTGAGCTCCATAATCTGATATAGCTTCAGAAATAACCAATATTATACAAAATCTAATATCATCAAACTCATAAGAGATAACTAACATCGAATCCTCAACAACAAAAATTGAAGGAGACTTGAGGTATTTGATTTGTCACACCAAAGTTGATGAAACCTGTTACAAGCAATACTGTAAGCTCTTGAATCTTAAAAAATGAACCAAATATTATCATATAAAACAATAAATCAGATCTAAATAGTTTCATAACAGATCCAAAATTGTGAAGTGAAATCAAATCCCTAGCAGCAATTTTGAAGGAGACTTGCGGTACTTGATTTGTCACACCAAAATTGATGAAACCAGCTACAAGCAGTACTGAAAGCTCATGAACCTGAAATATTGAACCAAGTAACATCACATCAGCTCCAAATAATATAATATCATATCCAATAAACTTTATATCAGATCCAAAAGTGTGGAATGAAATCAAATCCCCAGGATCAATTTTGAAGGAGACTTGCGGTACTTGTTTCTTCACACCAAAATTGATGAGAACAACTACAAGCAGTACTGAAAGCTCATGAACCTAAAATATTGAACCAATTAATAGAATATTAGATCCAAATAATATCATATCATATCCAATAAATTTCATATCAGATCCAAAAGTGTGGAATCAAATCAAATCCCCAACAACAATTTTGAAGGAGACTTGCGGTACTTGTTTCTTCTCACCAAAATTAATGAGAACAACTACAAGCAGTACTAAGAGTTCATGAACCTGAAATATTGAACCAAGTAATATCATATCATATCCAAATAATATAATATCAAATCCAATAAAGTTCATATCAGATCCAAGAGTTTGTTCCACCGAGATGGTAGATGCACAATTTTCTCCTTCTTCAAAATTCTGAATATTGGTGCATGCAATCATGTAGAAATTTGCTGGAAGCTCAAGATCAATGAGAGTGTTTGAATAAATCCTACAACCTGAAATTATTTACAAAATATAATATCATCAAACTCATGACAGAAAACTGACATCAAATCCCCAACAAAACTTTTGAAAGAGATTTTTGGTACTTGTTTCTTCACACCAAAATTGATGAGAAAATCTACAAGAAGTACTGAAAGCTCTTGAACCCTAGAACCAAGTAATATCAGATCATATCCAAATAATATCATATCATATCCAATAAATTCCATATCAGATCCAAGAGTGTGCTCCACCAAGATGGTAGATGCACAATTTTCTCCTTCTTCAAAACCCTAAGTATCGGTGCATGCAATCAAGTAGGAATTTGTTGGAATATCTAGATCAATGAGAGTGAATGGATCACTCCTACAATATGAAATTATTTCCAAAATATCCAAATAATTACTTATATACACACTAGCAACATCATTAGAGACGGAGAAATCAAATTCCTTTCCCTTTCCCGGAGCAATCACCGGTAAACTATGCACATAATTTATTATAGAAGAATCACTAGAGAATTTTTGTATAGAATGGAAGGAGAGATTTTATTCAATAACAGATATTCAAATTCCTTATTTTGGATCAGCCATGTTAGGATATGAGATATCATATATCTCATACAATTCTAGAGTAGTAGGAGAAGGAGTCACTCCTAGGAGACTTTCTTCAATTCAAATTGGCTATGAGGAAGATTCTGCTTCATATTCATATTGAACAACTTCATCAGAGAGAGTAGAGGATGAGACTTTTGAGTAAATAAATCTTGTGGTTCTGAATGTTCCCTCCAAATTTCTATAAATATCCTCATTGTGCTTCCCAAAGTTTCTCTTCGGTTTTGTCCAGAGATCTTTTGGGGATTCTTCAAAATCATTAAGGTAGCGCAAGCTTAGAGACCTCAAAAAAACCATACATTTGTTCAATAAGATCTATCACCGTCATTTAGCTAGTAATTCATATTCATAATACTCTTTACCAAGTCCCATAGATACCTCATAGAGACCTTGCCTCTTTAGATATGCAATCATCTTCAACTTCCATTTTGAATATCTTGTGTATGGAGTAAGAAGAGGAACTAATAATATCGAATCCATATGAAGTTGAACCTACAAAATATCACTACAAAAACTAAAATATTTGAACTATGTTAGAATCATGATTTTCCTCTTGACATGAACATGTTTTCAAGGTTTTTCATGCCCTCTCTGCTGCTCTAAATAAATTCAAAGCTAGTAAATCATCATAGGGGACGTCTGTGGAAACCCAGCTGCTTCTAATGTTCAATGGGGAGAAACAAGTGTGAAACCTACCTGAGAAGGCTCTAATACCATATTATAATTTGAATTCCATCTATATATTCAAGAAGATAGTTCTAATAATGTTTGTAGTAAATGGAGAATGAAGATACAAACTGAGCAAAAGAAACCACATAGGAAACGAATGAGTATTGCTCAGGAATTTACAATATCATTCACATAATAAAATCTAGTGTTACAATAGTTTACATAGGAAAATAATTCGAATGAATTAGGTAGAAATTCAAATCTATCCAATGGATCTAACTGTATCTAACTGACCATCTAACTGATGGTGTCTCTATCAGTAACAGAGTCCAATATATCAACACCTAGATTTCCAACAACTCAATCAATCAGTGATAGCTAGTTAACTCTTTGCAACTGAGTGTGGTAGGTGGGAAAAGGTGCCTACTCCACATGCAGCCATGCATAACTAGCGCTAGCTAACTAATTATTAACTAACTGAAAGTAAATGGGGGATAACTAAGAATAACTAGTTCCAACTCCAACTAACTAATGGAGGTTGGTGTCGGGACTCCCGGTGGCTTCCAAAATGTAGGGATTGGTCTAGGAGGAACCCAAACTGATGCATGCACATGCAGTAAGTGGAATTTAACCTCTATTAGTGTTCCCCACACTCTAGTAAATGGTACATGTGACCCCATTAGGCCAAGTGGACCCAATGGTACTAGTGGACCCAATTAATTAATCAAGGTTCCTAAGTTAGGGTAAATAATCTAATAGACAGTATGGACAAGGGAGGATTAATAATCCTAACAAATATTTCATGGAACTTTTGAGCCATATGTACTAGTGTTTTTAACCAACACCCCATTTTTTAACGAGGCCCAAGATGATAAATAGAGAACACAACATTGTTTTTATAGTTATTTCTCTCTCTCTTGTGAACTCTCAAATCTCCAACTAGTTGGCATTTTCAAGCTATTTTACTTTCTATTATATTTTGAATGATACTATCCTTCATCTACAAACAACATGTTTGATTTATTTTTTATATTTCCATATTGTATAACTACATCCTTGAATGACTTTTTGTATATGTGGATTACTTCGCTAATATTATAATATGCATACATCGAGGAATTATAAATCGTACTATGTTTACATTGCTCTTGATCCCAAATAAATACAATGTACCCATTCTTCAACCATTCAAATCTATCAAGGAATATTTTAATTTTCATGTTGTCCAGTGAAGAAAACCATAGATCAACGTCAAAATGTTCTCTTCTAGAATTCATAATATCATGATTGAACATCTATGCATAATAATCATAGAAATTGTGAAAAAAAATGAGCTTGTTTGGAAAATGCTTTTCTTTTGGATAACATCCATACAAAGAGAAACACCTCTACTCCTAGGACTGATAGTTTCTTTCCTGGTGATCTTCATACTGCATACAAAATCCATGACTATATATATAACCATAATCACAACACTTTGTTCGTTAAGTTAATGATCACAAACATGAAGCGATAAATACAGATCTTAAATTCAAAATATTAATACAAACATCACCCAAAATTTATTAGATTTATAATATTTAATAAAATAATCACACTAAACTAATAATATGTTAGATTCGGAAGAAAATACCAATGTCACTGAAAAAATAGAAAACTCATTTAATAATTCAAAATATCCATAGGTTACATATAATCTTTCTCACTCTTAAAAGAGGTAATTATAGGTTACATTTAATGGTTGACTCTCCTGAAGGATGAAATGAAGGTTCTAATATTAGTTGATTCATGTATTTTACTTAAACCCTGCTAGATTCCAAGTACTAATTCACTATCTTGCTTAGTACATGATTTATTAAAGGGATTACACAAAATAGAGTTTTTAGATGGATGTTCTTGCACATCATCACCCTCCAAAAAAATCATTGATGTATTACTTTTTGAATATTTCTTTGGAAACTCCTCCCACACTTTCTCCATATTTTTTTGTCTATTTCCTTCTTTATCTATGGTAAATCTCTCTTGAAACCATAAAATTAAAATTCAGTCCCCAATTCCTTTTTCTTTTTTCTTTGCCCCTAAAGTTTTTATAAATAATGATTTCCCTTCATTGACATCACATTTAGATTACCAAACTCCAACATCAAATTTGGTAAGACATAAATCCAAAAGTTCTATCACATTTCTTTGTTATTTATATGATATTCCTTTGTGCTTAAATTCAAATTCTTCATCAAGACTTTCATTCGCCCTTTTTCCCTTTTTGGCGGAATTTTTTGTAACTTTCTTGCAAAATAGAAAACCTTCCATTTCTAATATCAATAACACTTTTGTATGGCGATATACACAAAAATATTGTTTTTCCTAGATTCTGGAATGAATTTGTTTTACCAAATTAGGTAGAAAATAATCTTTGTCTCTTAGTTGTCAATGACCA
This sequence comes from Pseudotsuga menziesii, assembly GCA_001517045.1. NCBI lineage: Eukaryota > Viridiplantae > Streptophyta > Pinopsida > Pinales > Pinaceae > Pseudotsuga > Pseudotsuga menziesii. The sequence goes on from LPNX010141658.1 coordinate 113,151, forward strand.
ACCAACATTTGAGTGGAGAGTAACAGTGTTGGAGCTACCATGTTTTTCCACCAAATACCTTCATGGTTCATTATTCTCCAAAGCTCCCATCTCCAATGTGCTTGGTTGGTTAATATTCACTTGGGTGATGTAAATTTATTAGATTATTTTTATTGGTGATTTTACTAGGACAGTTTGACTGTATTTTTGTAAAGAAAGATCAAAGGAATTTGAGAACTTTAAATGTTTTAAGAAGTTAGTTGAAACTACATTCAAAGAAATAATCTCCATCTTAGACACTAATAATGGTAGTGAGCACACTTCAACTAAATTCCAAGCATGTTACCAAGAAAATGGAATTAGGATATAATTGACTAACTTCTACACTCCTCAACAAAATGGCATAGCTAAAAGAATTAGTCAAACATTGATGGGCATGGCTACAACAAAGCTGATGTTCAAGCATATTAACAATAATTTTTGGATTGAGGTGTAAGACTAAATTTAGAAATTCAGTTTTACGTTGTCCATATGAAGAGACGGGTTCTTGGAAGCCGTTTCTACTTCTCCTACTCCGATGGACAGGTGGAGAATAAGTGTCATGGGGAAACCAGTCCTCTCTCTGCCTATAAATGATCCTTTCAGAATACCCATCAGACAAGCTGAAGGAATGCATTGGTGCAGGGCAAGAGAGAGAAACCGTTTTCTATTCTGTGCTAGGTTTCTTCAATACGTTTCTGCAAAGGAGCAGCAATGACAGAGGTGTCTGGAATCAAACTGAGGCTGTCAAGATGGATCAAGGTATTATCAATTTATTGTCTATATTCCGCTGCTTATTTATTGTTGATCAATGGAAAGTTTCAGATCCTTAAACGCTAACATTGGTACCAGAGCAGAGTTTTTTTAAACTTTCCTTTGATCGAATGCAATCTATCTTAAAGATAAACCTTCTTGTCTGCGATCATATTGCCTCTGTGTGTTTCTCCCTGGCTGTGCATTAAGCACTTTTGATTAGTATGCCAAGAGGGCATCGACATACTCCCGGGATGACTGTAACCTAGTTTATTTTCATCCCTGAGATGTTAGTATGCCGTGTATTGCTGGGCGTGAGGGCATTCTCTGCTTGAGGGCCGTGTATTGCTTTCTCTTTCTGCTTCCCCTCATGCGGCGAATTCGATAATAGTCTTACATTATACTCCTGCACTGATTTTTATCATTCTAAAGGTTCTGATACACTGTGGTTTACAAATCGTTGCTAAGTTCTTCTCTGTAACTAACCTAAATTTTCTATCTGTAGAGTGCGATTAAGATGGGTAAAAGGCCACTGAGATGCTACTTGGAATAGAACTATTCTTTCTGAACTTATTGGCACAAAAATCAGGATAGCGAACATTGTAGTTTTTTTTTCTGGTTGTGAACTGTTCAAAAGTTTATGGATATTGCCAGTGCCACTCTTCATTGGAAACTTATAATTTTATTATTGAATAGGCACTTATAAGTGAATCATTGAGTCAATGTATCGCTATCACGCCATTTTTTATTTTTATTTTTTTTCGCATTATAGCCTTGTGTTGAAGGTGACTTTCCAAAGAAAAAAAAAAAAAAGGTTCAATAAGGCTGGTTGGAGAGCATTTTTTACAGCCTACAGGCCATATCGAAGCTGGTTTTTTTTTTTTTGTCCTTATGTGCACCATAGAAAAGGATAAGAATGGTTCTACGATTTTCTACTACCCGCTAGAACAAGTTTGGGAATCCATCCTGGCCCTAACCAAACTCAGAAGTAGAAATAACAAAACTATAGTGAACAATATTATATTGTATTATTGTACTTGCATAATGAGATTGTTCAATGTTTGTTTGCTTGTAGTATTATATTCTATAGTTCATCTATGCATTCTGGTATAGAGGTACGCAGAGAATATAAATTATTGTATAAATTTCTGGGTTTTTTTTATTGTTTTTATTTTTTATACTGTTACTCTGTCACATTAAAATGATTCATTTTTCCATAGTGAATGATGACAGAACTCTATTTAAACACATTATTGTTGAACCAATATGCAGAGTCGTTACATTGATTTAAGGTCTATATTAAGATACGGTTTGACAACCACCAAAGTGGTCCAACTGGAAAGACTCATAGATGTTAAGTCAAATTATCAAAATTTAATACTTGTTTCCCCTGGTATTAAGAATGACTCTGCAAATCGCAATTATTTAGTCACAAGAATATTAGGTTGGCCCAAAGGTGCACCAATTTTTGAAAGACTATTTAATTGGAATAGGATGATTGATGGGTATTCACAATTGAGGCAAGTACGGATACTCAAAGGTAACGTACTTACTTAGTTGTGAATATTTTATCAAACAGTCCTATTAGGTGGTAAAAGGAAATCACCATAATTGTTGATAGAATACCATAAGATTAGCCCAAAGGTAGGTCACGGTGATACTATTTACTATTGTTTAACCATGATTTTCAAATTGCTTATAACTCTTAGCATTAATATCACATAACGTGTATTTATGATTGCAGTATCAGTTCCCATTTCGTTGCATTCGCATGCCTCTTCTGTCCCGCTCTTGAATGGAATGAATTTCTCAAATTGGAAAGAACAGGTTCAGTTTCACCTTGGTGTTCTGGATCTGGATGTAGCACTTGAATCTGCAAAACCAGCTGCTATTGCTAGTAACAGCAGTACAGAAGAAAAATATGCATTTAAAGCATGGGAAAAATCGAATAAACTGAGCCTTAAGTTCATGCGAATGACTGTAGCAAACAACATTAAGTCAACTCTTCCTACTACTGAGAATGCTAAAGAATTCCTGAAATCTGTGGAAGAGCGTTTCAAAACTGCAGACAAGTCTCTTGCTGGGACACTAATGGCTAAGCTTACCACCATGAAGTTTGATGGTACGCGTGGAATGCATGAGCATGTCCTTGAAATGACAAACTTGGATGCTCAATTAAAGACTCTTGAGATGAATGTGGATGAATTATTTCTTGTGCAATTCATTCTAAACTCCTTGCCTCCTCAGTATGGGCCATTTCAGATTCACTATAACACTATTAAGGATAAGTGGAATGTGAATGAGTTGGCCAGTATGCTCAATAAAGAAGAGGCAAGACTTAAGCAACATGGACAACATTCAGTTCATTTCATCACTCAAGGAGCCAAGAGGAAGGGGAAAAAGCCTAGAAAGGGCATGAAGCGAACACCATCCAAGGCACATGAGCCTAATCAAGGTTCTCAGGATTATCAGAAGAAAAGGAGCAGTGATAAGTGTCACTTCTGTAAAAAGTCGGGACACTATCAGAAAGATTGTCCGAAACGTAAGGAATGGTTCGAAAAGAAAGGTATGAATTTCATTTCTGTTTGTTTCGAATCAAACCTAACTGAAGTTCTTTCTAATACTTGGTGGATTGACTCTGGGGCTACTACTCATGTTTCTAATACCATGCAGGTATTCCTTACAACCCAAACCACAAATCCAAGTCAGAATTTTCTATTCATGGGAAATCGAGATAAAGCTCAAGTTGAAGCCATTGGGACTTATCGTTTATTTCTAGATTCTGGTTATCATTTGGATTTGTCTCAGACTCTTTATGTTCCTTCTATTTCCAGAAATTTAATTTCCTTGTCTAGACTTGACATCGATGGTTACTCCTGTAATTTTGGAAATAAAAGTTTCAGTTTGTTTAAGAATACCTCTTTTGTTGGTTCGGGCATTCTTTCTGATGGTTTATACAAATTAAAACTTGATAATCAATTTGCTGAAACTATTCTTACCTTGCATCATAATGTTGGTATTAAACGTAGTCTCACGAATGAAAATTCCTCATACTTGTGGCATAAAAGGCTGGGACATATTTCCAGAGAAAGGTTACTTAGATTAGTAAAAGATGGGATTCTCTTGAACCTAGATTTTTCTGATCTTGGAATATGTGTAGATTGTATTAAGGGAAAACAAATAAAACACACCAGAAAAAGTGCCACAAGAAGTACTGAGCTTTTTGAGATTATCCATACAGACATTTGTGGGCCTTTTGACAATCCATCTTTTGGTGGAGAAAATTATTTTATCACCTTTATTGATGATTTTTCACGTTATGGTTATGTCTATTTGTTGCATGAAAAATCTCAATCGGTGGATGCCCTTGAGGTATATATCACTGAGGTTGAAAGACAATTAGATAGAAAGGTGAAAATCATTAGATCTGATAGAGGTGGTGAATACTATGGAAAGTATGATGAAATAGGGCAGTGCCCTGGCCCATTTGCTAAAATCCTTGAAAAGCATGGCATATGTGCACAGTAAACTATGCCTGGAACGCCACAGCAGAATGGTGTAGCTGAAAGGCGTAATCGTACTTTAATGGATATGGTTAGGAGTATGTTAAGTAATTCCAATTTACCTAAATCATTATGGATGTAT
>LPNX010141658.1:117735-232467 GCA_001517045.1 Pseudotsuga menziesii
ATAAATGAACCAAAATGGAGTCTGGGATCTCGTTGAATTGCCCGAAGGATACAAGAAAGTTGGTTGCAAATGGGTCTTTAAGACCAAACGCGACTCTAAGGGTAATATCGAACGACATAAATCTAGACTTGTGGCAAAAGGTTTCACTCAGAAAGGAGGCATTGATTATAGAAAGACCTTCTCTCCTGTGTCCAAGAAGGACTCACTTAGAATCATTATGGCATTAGTAGCACATTATGATTTAGAACTGCACCAAATGGATGTGAAAACTGCTTTTCTGAATGGGAGTTAGGAGGAAGACGTCTATATGGATCAACCTGAAGGTTTCTCCATTAAAGGAAAATAACACCTGGTTTGCAAACTTAAGAAATCAATATATGGGCTTAAACAAGCCTCCCGACAATGGTATCTTAAGTTTCATAATACCATTACTTCTTTTGGATTTAAGGAAAACACTGTTGATCGGTGTATATATCTAAAGGTTAGTGGGAGTAAATTTATATTTCTGATTCTGTATGTTGATGACATATTGCTTGCCACCAGTGATCTTGGTTTATTACGCGAAACCAAAAAGTTTCTCTCTATGAATTTTGAAATGAAAGATATGGGTGAGGCATCTTATGTGATAGGAATTGAAATATTCTGGGATCGATCACGTAGAATTATAGGATTGTCTCAGAAGGCTTATATCAAAAGAGTTCTAGAGAAATTCAGAATGGATAAATGTTCAGCTGGTGATGTCCCTATTCAGAAAGGGGATAAATTCAGCCTTATGCAATGTCCGCAGAATGAATGGGGACGAAAACAGAGGGAAAGAATTCCTTATGCTTCTGTAGTAGGAATTTTAATGTATGCACGGACTTGCACTAGGCCAGACATCAGTTTTGCAGTAGGTATGCTGGGAAGATACCAAATTAATCCTGGATTGGAACACTGGAGAGCTGCAAAGAAAGTGATGAGGTACTTGCAGGGAATGAAGGACTACATGCTCACATTTAGGAGGTCTGATAATCTAGAGGTGATTGGCTACTCAGACTCAGATTTTGTTGGATGTGTTGACAGTAGGAAGTCTACTTTTGGCTATTTGTTCCTATTAGCCGGAGGAGCAATATCATGGAAAAGTGCGAAGCAAACCATCACTGCTTCATCCACTATGGAAGCTGAATTTGTGGCATGCTTTGAGGCCACGGTTCATGGATTGTGGCTGCGAAATTTTATCTTAGGACTTGGGGTTGTCGACTCTATTGCCAAGCCGCTGAGGATTTACTGTGATAATGCCGCAGCTGTATTCTTCTCTAAAAATGACAGGTATTCTAATGGTGCTAAACACATGGAACTGAAATACTTTTCCTTTAAAGAAGAAGTTCAGAAACAACGAGTGTCAATTGAACACATAAGCACTATGCTCATGGTTGCAGATCCATTGACAAAAGGATTGCCACCGAAGACATTTAAAGAACATGCTTATAGAATGGGGATTGAACGTAGCACATAACAGTTGCTACCTTTATGAGATGAATCACATAATGTTGTTTGTTTTAATTAACACTCTGAGATCTTAATAAAAGCGTTTCTGTTTGATAAATCCTGTTCTAAAAATGTACGTACATGTATGAGAATAAATGAATGATGACAGGAATAGTCTCTGACAAGGGACATTATTGTTGGACCTTATGAAATCACTCCTTGTTTACAGACTTATTAAATAGGTTACTAATGTCGTGGTGCATGAAAGGGACTATGTTGTCCTATTAACATGGAACCGTCATGACTCGCATTACTAGGTTGTTTAATTATAGTATTATGATGACTAAACTGAAAACCAAGATGAATGTGACTTATGGCGCACCTAATGTATACTTTGATAAACTCTAACATTAAGTTATCATATGTGCCAAGTGGGAGAATGTAAGACTAAATTTAGAAATTCAGTTTTATGTTGTCCATATGAAGAGACGGGTTCTTGGCAGCCGTTTCTACTTCTCCTACTCCGATGGACAGGTGGAGAATAAGTGTCATGGGGAAACCGGTCCTCTCTCTGCCTATAAATGATCCTTTCAGAATACCCATCAGACAAGCTGAAGGAACGCATTGGTGCAGGGCAAGAGAGAGAAATCGTTTTTTGTTCTGTGCTAGGTTTCTTCAATACGTTTCTGCAAAGGAGCAGCAGTGACAGAGGTGTCTGGAATCAAACTGAGGCTGTCAAGATGGATCAAGGTATTATCAATTTACTGTCTATATTCCGCTGCTTATTTATTGTTGATCAATGGAAAGTTTCAGATCCTTAAACACTAACATGAGGTTGGCAATACAACTATGTATTTAAGGAATAGATCCCCTTATTATATGTATGGAATTATTCCATTTGAAGGTTGGTACGAATTCAACCAAAAATCAAACATATTAGAGTTTTTGGTCGAGGATGCTCTGCCATTATTCCAATTTTATTTTTAAGTTATATTCAAGGAGTATGAACTATAGAATGATCGGGTTTTTTTGAAAAAAAAGGGTATGTACCTGTATCATATATTAGTCGAGAAGTCACATTTGCTGAAATAGAAAGTCTCGGTGCATAACTCATTTATAAACTACTTTTCCAATTGGATCAAGAGGTGATTGATCAACAAAGAATTAAACACATACATAAAGCTAAGTGATAATCATTGGTTTGATATGGACTTGGAAAAAAACGAAAGATAAAGAGTTACAAAAGTATTCTCATGTTGAATTAATAGATAAAACACAAGTTCATTTTCTTTATACACTTCTTGTTGATACATCAAATCCAACATATGTTGCACATAAGGTTCTAAATTGGACAACTCAAATTCTCAATGAAGTCAAATCATATGAAACACATAAAGCAAGTACTAGAATTTCAAGGTTCGGTCCAATGAATTTTTCTTTCAAAGATAATGTGCCTATTGATCCCTCCACTTTTGTAGAAGAATTATAACAAGAAGAATGGACAAAAGCGATGGAAAGTGAATATGATGTAGCAGTTAAGAATCAAAATTTGAAAATTGTTGATTTTCCTCCCAATGTAAAAACCATTGGTTGCAAATGGGTTTATAAAATAAAATATAATGTAGATGGTGAAGTTGATAATTTTAAGGGTTGACTAGTGAAAAATGGTTTTTCTTATAAACAAGGGATCGGCAATAAATAATATTTTTCTCCCATGGCTAAGTACAACACTATTAGGATGGTGTTTTCCTTGGTCGAACAAAATGGATGTAAAAAGTGCATTTTTAAATGGTGATTTGCAAGAGTTATACATGTCTCAATTCTAGCATTTGAAGTTTTAGGATAGGAAAACAAAGTTTTGAAATTGGTTAAGGCATTATATGAATTGAAACAAGATTCGAGAGCATGTTATGCTAAAATGGATGCATTGCTTCAAAAAGTTAAAGATTAGGACTGAATTAGATGATACTCTATATGTTCAAAATAAAGAAATTTATTCATCATATTGGTGATGTGTGTTGATTATTTTTTTGTAATAGGGAATAATTATGGTAATTTATATTTAAGGTAAATAAGGAACTTAAAACATATTATGAGATGATTGGTTTAGGGTTACTCATTACTATCTTGGAGTTGAAGTAGCACAAAAAGATCAATCTATATTTATTTCTCAAACTAAATCAAACATAATTTCTCATTTTCAAACCATCACATATTATTCTAGTGCTTTTCCACATTTGTTTGCCTGATTATACTTGCAAGTGAAGTTTTTTTGAGGCAATTTCTTCGAAGGAAAAGGTCTCTTCAGCAAATTATTGCAATTTTTTTTTAGGTAAATTGTGAAATTAATGTTTTTTTTCTTTTAAGATAGATTTATTTTGATTTGCAAGGTTTTAAATTTTGAAATTATACTTTTTCTAAAAGTGAAATAAGAATAAAAATTTACTTAAGTTTTATTATATTTTCAAATGAAGGTTGTCTATACAATTTGTTTTAAGGTGAAGCTCTCTATGAAATTATTTGTTTGTTTTTATTTTAAGATATTAGTCTGTTTATATACAAAGTTTTAGAGTTTTGAATTATATATTTTTAAAGGAGAAATAAGGGCTTTAACATTTTACTTAGGTTTGATTACAACTACAAGTGAAGGTTGTTTGGACAAATACTTCTGAGGTGAAAGTCTCTTGGGAAATTTCTTAAAACTTTATTGACGTAAGATTAAGTTATTTTTATTTTTTATTTTTTTAAATTAATTCCTTTTGAGATATAGATTAAGGTTTGAAATTATATTTGTGAAAGGTGAATGGCTATAAAATTTTAATTGAGCTTGAGATAATTGCAATTGTTTTTTTAATTAGTGTTTTTTTGTTATAAGATTTCAATTTTTTTAAACTTGTAGATTGAATAATCATGGGAAATAAAAAAAATCACCAACTAAAACATGATTACACTTGAGATAATTCTCTCCATAATTAAAAGCATAGACTCTATGTGCAAAACAATGTGCATGTATTTAAGAGACACGTGATGATAATGTAAATATGGATTCGCATCATAATGTTGATAAAGTTGATGTTGAAAATCAAACTCAACAACATGAAATTGAACAAGTATATATATATTATAAATGATGTTTAGATTCCAATAAATTATTGGCTCTAATTGATTGTAATTTTAAAAAAAATATTCACAACAAACATATAGATATTCTCCTCATAATGTTGATGAAGATCTGAAGACACTATTGATTCCCAAAATGAAGAAGAAATAAAGCCAAGAATGAGTATGTATATATCATAATCTATCTAAACCATGAAATTAATCTTTGTAATTTTCAATAATTTAAATTATATTTATAGTTTTTTTTCAAATATTTTCTTATATTAAATACAATTAAGTAGATTTTAATTTATAATTGAGTTTTGGTTTTTTAAGGTAACTATATACATTTACATTTGATTTAAAATTTGTTGTGTTTACAATCTAGTAAATATGATCTGTGGTTTTTTATGTTTCTAATTTAGTAAATTTGATGTGCTTAAATTAAATTGAAATATGCATGTGTTGGTGAAATTATATGATTAATAATTCCCTAAGACTTAATTGTCGACCTTGAACGTAAATTTATAGAAGATAGACACTGTATTTGCAGAGCTAGTGCTAAGAGAAACAGTTAATTATGTTTTAAAATAAACTGAAATCAAACATAATGATGCAGGAAAAGAGTCACAAAGAAAAACTTAAAATGAAAATCAAATCCTAAGATGAATTCTATCCAAATGATCCCTGGTCATTGTTAAGGTACTAATAATATTGTTTCAGGAATACTACTTACTAACACAAAGCTTCGTTGATTAAGTTGGAAATATTATGACTTTGGAAAGAAATAATACAGACCCGTTAGAATGAAAATCTCAACTACTATGGATTAATTGTCCTTTGTCAAATACAAGCACTATTGATCACATGCAGACAACGATCCGCTCAGTAACGCAGTGCAATGATTTTGTTAAATTCCCTAGTTCTAAGTAGAGTTCAATCTAATCCAACTGCTTAGAACTAAAAGCCAAAAACTAAACTAAACTTATCCTAGGATAAATCCTATGATATATTAGACAAACTAAACTCTAAGAGTTGTGCACACAATTCCTATTATAACCCAAACTGATCTATTAAACAAATTACAGGATTTTATATATTCTATGATAAAATCAATTTCAGAATTCTAATAAACCAGAACACGTGTTTTGAAATGCTTTACAGGGATAAATTGAAACCAAATTAACCACACCACATTTGATTACTTACAAAGAATACAGATGGTAGTTTTGTATCTCTCAAAGGGGCCCCTTCCTTCATAAGGTACATACTATAGATTATAAATAATTATAGGTTTAGAGCATTAGGATATTGCAAGACCGTAAACATGTAAATGAAAACAAATTGTGGGATAAAAAGTATTCAGAGTTATCATTATTATTATTGTCTAATATTATACAAAATTACATGTCTGGTATTTATATAAGCAACTATGTGCAATAAAATATTGAGTGTTATATACTTTCATCCATTACATAAGATCTGGAACAAAAAGCAGGGAACTGCTGATTTAATAAAAAAGGAAGTCTTAATAAAGCATAGAATTACAATTTTATATGTACATAAAATCATGATTATTCTGTCAAGATCTTAAGGATCGACAAAATCATAAACCAAGGAAATACACATTTGGCTGAAGCAATAACCAACTGGTAATGGATGTGAATTGTGTGCACAGTTCTAACAAAATATTCGAAATACAGAGGACAGGAAGCTTCTAGACATATCGATGGAAAATACCCATGCGCTCATTTTTTATTCCCATAAATGCAAGTAGCTCAACCGTTCGGGTTTACGAGTTTTCCCAAAAACTTGTAATAACTGGAAAAACTTGTAAACACAGAGAAACTTGTAAATGTTGAAGAATCCTGAAAAAAGACTTGGTGAGAATAAATTGTTGTTAATGCCAATTTTGATAATCAAATCCTATTTAAATATGCAAATTTTAATAAAAAAATAGAAATGTAATTTCACTTACCTCAAAAGGATAAGATCATGAGTTTACAAGTTTAAGGTAACAAAAAGGAAGATAGTAATAGGAAAAGGGGTAGATTCATCTATCAAAATAACCACAACCATTGTTCAAAGCAAACCAATTTTATGTCCTGACATCTCCCTCCAACTAAAGGTATGGGATGTCCTCGTGCCATAAATTAAGTGTGCAAATGCGTCAAATCATAAGAAGGGAAGCAAGGTACAAATTGTGCATGTAAACTTAAGCACCTGCTACCTTTCGTCCATAAAGAAGTTTCTTCATATTCGTTCCAAACCTAGGGAATTCTATAAGTTTTTCTACCACACCAGATAGGAAGAAAGTAGAAATGCAAACCAATCCAATTATTCCCACTCCTCTAAGGGAAAATTAAATAAAACAAGGACCTAGAGATAACCAATTGAAAGAAAGGATATCATAAAGGGTCTCGTGATTGAATTGGAGGTGGAAGTAATTGCCACCTTCTTTCAGAAGTTTTCAAAGCCTATACAGAACACTAATTTTTAACAAGCTCATGCTCCTGCATAGTTGTTCTTTGATTTTTCCTTAACGTTATTAATTGTTGTTTTTTCTGCAACATGTTTTGGTAATTTTCAAACAACTCTAAAACCCTAGGATTCTCTTCCCTAACATGAAGCTGAGAATTCAACTGGTATTTCAAGTCCCATTCAACATAAATTTCCAATTATTATAGTTGGATTTTCCACACTTGGTAGATCATGTTTTTTATGGCCTATCCATGTCCCTATGGAGACTCTTTGAACCCCCTTTGCTCAGTATTACTTTGATGTTGCATAGAATCCATTTAAAAAGACATTTTTATGCGTATATGCAGGTCACCAGCCTACTACCCGCATGTACACACATCTTGCTCCATTATGACCTGTGTACATCAAGAAATGTGCTAAAAAATAAATATTTGGAGTTTTCCCTCATCATGTAATGAATAAATTGGCTCTTGGCCTTCCATATGCCTAGGAATGCTCTGATTCGACCCTTCACTTCTCATTGAGGGGATATATATTATTCTACTTGGAAACATTGAAGGAGTAGGAAAGGTGAGAGCAAAGAGATTATAGTGGAATTATGCCCCATTCTTACATATTTGAGTATGCATCCTTTTGTCCTTGGAGCAGCCATTGGTTCTCTTTCCTAAGATTTCCTTCATCTTGTGAGATTGCCTTAATATCGAGGATTGAAGTGGTGGAGGCTGAGGTGGAGGAATCGGTTTCTTAATTTTGATGAGGTGCCAACAAAGGTTCTAATTTGTATCTCTATTTACATTAATAGAAATATCCATTTCTTGTCCATTATATGTGTAACTATGAATAATTGTATTCATGGATGTAGTTTCTTTTATTGTATATTGGATTTGTATATGTTAGATTAGGTTCTAACACTTAATATCTATCATGCATGTGTATTTTGTTGTTGTTGAGGATGAAATGTAGGTACAAGTGTGATTGAAATCTCAATGGGGATCTTCTACGAACGTCCAGAATAAGGTGCGCTTCTCATCCCTTAGTGTTAGTATTATTTATATCTTTAGCATATTGGAAATGGATTGATTTCTAGTGTCATACTGTCTATTTTGGTCCACCCCAAGACATAGGAAGTTTTCTCACTAAGAGAATTGACGACTCTGTTGGGGACTTTCCTTTTTGTTGGGTTTTGGGTGCATAATGTACTTGATTTGCTCTCTCCTTCTCTATGTTTATGTGTCGCATTCAAAAGTGTGTTATCCCATTGGAATTCCTTTGAAGTAATTTGAGTCTTAAACTACCTTTTTACCACCTATCTCTTGTTATACACGATTCATAGAGGTAACAGTCACGTATACACAGGGGTTGTAGTACTTACAGTCGCATATACATGTGGGTTTTCTATGAACAATCATGTAAATCCATATTTGTGATTGAGATATTGATGTTGGGGAGGTTTTGGGTGGGTTATGAGTGTTGTTGAGCCTTCTTGGGTGCATGTAGTGCTTGTTTACTGCTTCTGTGCTGACCAAAGACGTCTTTTTCTTTGCTTTTGTTTAAAAATTGTTCTTATCATTTATTTCCTTTCTATTTTATTATTATTGCATTAGACTTCTTGGTCTCAATGTCTTGCTTGGATTGTGTATGATACTTGATGCAGGGTCTGGGAGTTTATAGAATTTGTTTGTTGCATTTTCATATCATTTATGATCAAAATACAAAAATATTGTTATTTTTGGTATGTTTTTTATTATTCATTTGCATTGAAATGGTATTTGCATTAGGATTGCTTAGATGAAGTAGTGTTCATGCTTTCATATAGGAATGATTGCATTGGCATTTCAAGAAGAAATGTGTGCATTTCATGTAGTGGCATACCCCTTTTTCATATTTAAAGACAAATTGCACATTGTATTTCTTTTTAGGTGTGCATATTTATTTCACTACTAAGTCAGAATATTTTCAGTTGCACATTCATTACCCTCTAGTAATCAGAGCCATTAAAATTAACACTTAACTTAAAATTGATTAAAATTTTTATTTGATAGAGGTGCACCAACAATATTAAGTTGTAGAGTCCTGGAATAGGGTGTCGTGAGTAAATTTTTCCAAGAATATGAAACAAAAAAATAGGTGTCTGTACAAGTGAGAAGTGAAATCCTAGGTATAATTGGTGTTTTCAAGAGGATCCTCTTACATAAGAGTTAAGCATGAGGCAACACACACGTTAGTGGTGGGGATATCCCCTTGCCACTCTATGTTGAGCATCAGAGATATTTCCAGGATCTTATTTGTATCTAGGAGATTTTGAGGTACATTGGTGCTTTTGAGCTTCGGGCTTTGTTACCCTTCCCATATGGTAGATCCCTCCTATGAATTTCTGCCTGAGCATTGGTTATATTGAGGAGTCATTATTTTCCTTACCTACGTATCATAGAGGGTACTTGCAGAGGTTATTATGTGTGTCCTGGCTAGTTCGGGGTCGAAAAACACAGTCGTTATACGTGTTGAAGATGAGGGCCCCTATAAATGGTTACACACCTCCACTTGTAGTGTATGGGAGTTTCAGGCCTCTCCTAGGTGAGACATACCTACTGCATTCAGGAGCTCACTTAGCCTCCCTCTTGGCTTGTTTCCATATGACTTAGCTTTACTTAGAGTTGTTCTCTTTGTGTGCTAGTTCACTTTTGGGATCGTGGTTACTTGATTTTATATTCTCTTGAGTTTAGGTCCTTTTATGTTCGACATGCCTGATGTCACTTCTACTATCCCTTCAACTATCGTTGGTGTCGGTTGTGGAGCCTAGATGTTATTCAATCATGTTTGTACCCCAGTTTTACCATACACTCGTTCCCCAACTTTGTGAGATGTTTGTTGGCTAACAGTTTTGCGAACCCATGGTATTGGGTTAACCGTAGTATCTTCCCATGGTATTTCCCCTATAAAAGAAAATCATTATAATATGGTTGTGTAAGGTATGGTATTGTATTGTAGCATTGTAAAAAATATATGCGATGGTGTGGGAGAGACTGTGAGAGTTTGAAGAGGAAGTGTAGCGAGGTTTCTACAAGTTGTATCCCTTCATCTTTCTAGATGCTAACAAAAGGACTAGAAATTTCTATGTGGGCGTAGCCCATCTCTTAGGTGAACCACGTTATATATGTGTCTCTCTATAATGTGTTAAATGTGTTTTTCATCTCGTTTAATGATTTAATTGTATAACTTTTATTTCTCTCTGATCTTGTTTTATAACAATTGGTATCAAACCCAAAAGGTTTATTTGGCTGGTAAACTTGCAGGAAAGAAGGGTTCCTGGTTCGAGTGGGAGCGATGGCATAAGAGGAAAAGTTTAGGGTTGAGAAATTTAACGGCCAAAACTACTAGTTATGGAAGATACAAATGGAGGACTATCTGTACCAGAAGGATCTGTACCTGTCGTTGGAGAAAAAGCAAAATAGTCAGTGGCTATGAAGGATGAAGAATGGGATATTCTTGACAGAAACACAGTGGGAACAATATGGTTGTGCCTAGATTCATCGGTGGCTTTTAATATTTTGAAAGAAAAAACAGCAGAGAGTGTGATGA
Organism: Pseudotsuga menziesii; assembly: GCA_001517045.1. Taxonomy (NCBI): domain Eukaryota; kingdom Viridiplantae; phylum Streptophyta; class Pinopsida; order Pinales; family Pinaceae; genus Pseudotsuga; species Pseudotsuga menziesii. The sequence continues at coordinate 128,362 of LPNX010141658.1, forward strand.
GTGCATTGGTGAAACTCCATGAAAAACCCTCATCTTCCAACAATGTAAGTAACTATGTCCCTAGTTCAAACACTCTTAATTTTGATGATGTTGTTGGTGTTATTATTAGCGAGGAAATGCGAAGAAAAAGCACAGGTGAGACATCAGGTAATGCGTTGACCATGGAGAGCAGATGGAGATAAAAGGAGAGAGGAAGGATCCCAGGAAATTGCAACAAGTCTAAAAAGGGCAGATCCAACTCTAGATTCAAAAAAATAAAGCGTTGGAACTGTGGTAAGAAAGGACATCTGAAGAAAGACTGCAGATCACCAAAGAAGAAAAGTGAGAGGCAGCAAGAGACTACTCGGGAAGCGAATGTAGCATGTGATGTGTTACAAGATTCTTTGATTATTGCATTATGTAATACTAGTGATTACTGGGTAGTAAATCCAGGGGCTTCATGTCATGCTACACCCCATAGAAAATTCTTTCATGATTATGTTCAAGGTGATTTTGGACATGTTTTATTGGGGGATGATGAACCATGTAAAATTGTTGGAAAGGGTAAGGTACGAATTAAGTTAAATAATGGAAGTGAATGGATGCTCAAATATGTAAGGAACATTCCTACTATGAAAAGAAATATGATCTCAACAAGGAATTAGGGATTTAGCAGTTGTTTGTCTACATTTGGAGAAACGTGGTGGAATATCACTAAAGGATCATTGGTAATAGAAAAAGGAGATAGGGTAGGTGCATTATATTTATGTCCTCATAATACTGATTATTCTATCTCTATATCTTCCACAAAAAAAGGTGTGGCGTTGTGGCATCATAGGCTTGGCCACATGAGTGAGAAGGGGATGCAGATTCTCCACTCAAGGAAACTTCTTCTAAATCTGAAGGAGGTAAGTTTGGAATTCTGTGAGAACTGTGTTTATGGAAAACAGAAGAGAGTTAGATTTCTTAGCGTTGGGAAATAAAATAAGAGTGAAAAGTTAGAGCTTTTCCATACAGATGTATGGGGACCATATCAGGTACAATCTCTTGGTGGTTCTCGTTATTATGTTTTTTTTATTGATGATGCAACTAGAAAAACTTGGTTTTATTGCATTAGATAGAAATCGGATTTATTTGATACTTCTAAGAAGTGAAAATATTTGGCTGAGAATGAGATGGTAAAAAGGTTGAAATGTCTTAGATATGATAATGGAGGTGAATACTGCAGCAAGAAGTTTGACAATTATTGTTCATACAAAGGGATTCAAAGAGAGAAGATAGTCCTTGGAACACCACAAGAAAATGGTGTGTCAGAAAGGATGAACAAAATGATCATGGAGCGTGCAAGGTGTATGAGATTGCATGCAGGGTTTCCCTTACATTTTTGGAGTCAATGTTGTAAACATTGTTGTTTATTCAATAAATAGAGGGCCTTCAAGCACTTTGGATGGTGGAATTCTAGAGGAGGCATGGACAAGTAAATAGGTAAAATACTCATTTCTGAGAACTTTTGGTTGTGAATCATTTGTCCATATTTATAAAGATGATAGAAAAAAACTTGAATCTAAATCCAAGAATTGTACCTTCATTGTATATGGGGTTGATGATTTTGGTTATCACTTATGGGATTTTGAAAATCACAAAATCATTAGGAGTAGGGATGTATTATTAAATGAAAAGGTTATGTACAAAGATCAGTTGCAAGGAAAGAAAGTGGAAAAGGAAAACACAAAGTACACATTTCTTGATGAAATCAAAGAAAATGAAGTTCCAAAGGCACTAGAAAATCAAGAACAATAGCAGGTACCTGAAACTCCAACTGTAAGAAAATATACCAGGTTAAGTAGACCCCTTGAACGATTCTCTCCTTCATCGTACTATTTATTGATGACTGATTTTGGTGAACTAGAATGTTATGAAGATGCAATGCAGGTAGAAACTAAAAAAAAGTGGGAGAAACGCATGAATGAGGTGATGGACTCATTGGTAAGAAACTAGACTTGGGATTTGGTTCAGTTGCCTGCAGAAAAGAGGGCATTGCATAATAAATGGGTTTACAGGTTGAAGGAAGAAGATGGAGGAAATAATCAGTACAAAGATAGACTTGATGTAAAGGGGTTTGCACAAAAGAAAGGTATAGAATTTGATGAAATATTTTCTCATGTTGTTAAAATGAATTCAATTAGAACCATTTTAATTCTAGTGGTGGTAGAAGATTTGCATCTTGAACAATTAGATGTAAAAACAGCCTTTCTCCATGTGGATTTGGAGGAAGAGATTTATATGCAAGATCCACAGGGGTATAAGGTCAAAGGGAAGGAGAATTTGGTTTTGATGTTGAAGAAGAGCTTGTATGGCCTGAAGCAGGCTCCAAGGTAGTGGTAATTAAAATTTGATAAGTTTATGACAGAACAAGGTTATGATAGATATCATTCTGACCAATGTGTTTATTTCAAGAGGCTAGATAACGGAAGATGTATTATCTTGTTATTGTATGTGGATGACATGCTTATTGTGGGGTATAACATGCGAGATATAAATGTGCTCAAAAGAAAACTAGCTAAATCATTTGTGATGAAGGATTTGGGTGCTACAAAGAAAATCCTTGGTATGAGAATAACAAGAGACAAGAAAAATTGCAAATTGACGTTGTCTCAAGGTGAGTACATAGAAAAGGTGTTGCAGAGGTTTAGAATGGAGAATGAAAAACCAGTTAGTACACCTTTAGAGACATAGGAAGAGATAGATTACATGTCCAGGATTCCCTATTCATCAGTGGTTGGAATCTTGATGTATTCCATGGTGTGCACAAGACCATATATTGCACATGTAGTGGGAGTTGTGAGTAGGTATATGAATAATTCAGGTAAAGAGAATTGGAAAGAAGTACAGTGGATTCTTAAGTATTTTATAGGTACCACTACTCATGCATTATGTTTTGTAGGTTCAGACATTGTTCTACAAGGATATGTTGATGCAGATATGGCTAGTGATAAAGACAGTAGGAGGAGAATCATAGGGTATGTGTTTACTGTGGGTGGAACAACAGTAAGTTGGATTTCAAAATTGCAATAGGTTGTTGCACTTTCAACAATGGAATCAGAGTATGTTGCTGCTACATAGGATAGTAAGGAGATGATTTGGTTGCAGAGGTTCATGGAGGAATTGGGTAAGAAGTAGGAGAATAGCAGACTGTACAGTGACAACCAGAGTGCCATTCATCTTGCAAAGAACTCATCCTTTCATTTGAAGACTAAACATATAAAGCTCAAGTACCACTTCATAAGATCTGTTCTAGATGAAGAAATGATAAGACTGGAAAAGATACATACTAGACGGAATCCTGCAGACACGTTGACAAAGGGAGTAACCATAGAAAAACTAATTTCCTTTTTCAGTTTTTTTTGGCCTTCAAGCATGAAGGTGAAAATAATAAATTAGCCAAGTCTAAGGTCCAAAGCATAGTCCAGCAAGTGCAACATGGGTGGATTTGTTGTGATCAGTATTCAAGTGGGATATTGTTGGTTGTGGAGCATGATCTTCCAGATTCAGAGATGTTATTTAGTCGTGTTTGTACCCCAGGTTTACTGTACACTTGTCCCCTGAGAAAAAAATTTGGTATTTTTGTTGGCGAATAGTTTTGCAGACTCATGGTATTGGGTTAACCGTAGAGTTTTCCCATGGTATTTCCCTTATAAAAGAAAATAATTATAATACAGTTGTGTAGGGTATCGTATTTTATTGTATTGTAGCATTGTAAACAATCGTTGTGATTGTGAGAGAGATACTATGGGAGTTTGAAGAGGAAGTGCAGTGGGGTTGATGCAGGTTGTATCCGTTCATATTTATGGATGCTAATAAAAGGACTGGAAATTTTTGTGTGGACGTAGCCCATTTCTTGGGTGAACCACGTTGTGTCTGTGTCTCTCTGTAATGTGTTAAATGTGTTTTGCATCTTGTTTAATGATTTAATTGTATAACTATTATTGCTCTGTGGTCTTGTTTTCTAACAGTCGGTCCTAGTGTCGAACCTAGTGTTGGAATTGGGGGCACCAAAACCCCTTACCTTACTCATAGATTCAGGAGTGGTTATATTCCACCCTCTACTCCATTTTTTTAGGATTTTCACTCCCTTCATCTGGTATTAACACCAATGTTCATTCCCATCGAGGTGGTAGTGGATAAGTGAACATTGGTTCTACATCTTACTTTCCTACTTGTGTCCAACTATCCACGGCACCAATTCCTTCGAATGCATTTATCATGACCAATCATCCCTATATCATATAGTTTGTACTCTTTACTAACTATTTCCAAATTTTTTGGACTATTATTGTTGTGTAGGGTCCATTTTTGTGCACTCTCACTAATACTTTTGCTCCTTCGTTCCCATGACAGGTATAACATTGAACTAATAGATAGGATAGGACCAAATTTTCATGTGCATCATGCATTATCTGATGAGCATGTATCCTTAATTATTGGCAAGAACCCACTTCATGATGTTGCAGAACCTTCACACTGCTTCTAGAAGTAGCATTACATGACTGGTAGACTTTTCCTACTCATGGGTTCCCTAGATAGGTCTCGCTTTGCCATTTGGTACCCATGTCGAGTATCCTCCCTTAGTTCTGGGTGTCCCTTGTATTCATGCCATGTCTTTGAACAAGAACCTCATATTATTTCTTGAACTTTATGATGGAAATCTCCCACATGGTCTCTAGTTTATATCAAGTTGTAATTGCATTTCATGTGTCCACTTGCTATATTGAGCTTTATGTCAATTCCCTACTTAAGTTTTATAATCCATATAGATTGATCTTGTCTCAATCCTATCCAAGTAGAGATTTCCATATATCTTTCGTTTCTTGATTATCCCATACCTAGAGAAGACATCCCCCAAGTGTCTTTATCCTACATATGCATCCTTGCATTGAGCATAGGTATGTTCCACTGCTCGGAAATAGTTTTATTGCTCTCCTAATATTTTACTATAAGAAATTTTATTCTTTTTAATCTTTCCAATATGAAAAGGACAAACTTCAACATAAAAATTCGAACGGGAAATGATATTACTTTCTATGTGGCAATTGTCATGTCATGTCACCTTCATATAGAGCACTGTATAATCCATCCATTGATTTGGTTATTAGTATGACTTTGGGATTTGTACTTGTTACTCTGAGTTTTCTCCGTCGACTGGTTATGCTTCAAGCCCCTATGGATCCTATGTTGATGCCTCCTACATTGCAGAGCTGTCCCAGTTTCCATGTTGAGTCTATGCTTCCTATGAGTCTTCATCTGCCTTATGCTCTTGTTCAAAGGAATTTTTCAACCTGAGTCATCCATTCCTCAGTTATATTGCATTTGCATGTTGAACATTCCTAATACAGTTACTAGTTCGTGCATATATGGTTCTCCCAAGTTCTTCCAAATTATCCAGCATTGTTCTGTACCTCATGTTGGTTGATGGGGGGTGCCTTAATGCCCTCCTTCTAGAATATTCCATCCCATCGGCTTCAGATAATTTATGATGGACTCTCTCAAATGTTCAACCTCAGCACATCTATTTACACTTGTCTGATTGTGCTCTGTAACTTGATTCCCATTATCATTATCATTTAGATATCTTGCGTCTATTAATGGTATACATCAATGACTAGTAATCAAATGATGGTCCATCATGTTTGACCTCGACACCTTTATTCATGTGATGGAACATGTAATAGTGACGATTTGTGTAAAAGACCTCTGATCTTGGTGGCATGCCATACATGCTACCTCTTTTATCATGCAAGTATATATGAGATATTAGTACTCATGACTAGATTCCAGTGTACTATCAGATGTATTCATTCAGTATGAATGTCTTGCTTCATTGTATATTATACGTGGTGGTGACCACATGTGACATATGTCTATTATTCCTATTCATGGCCATTGTACTATCAAGTATCCGAGGACTGCTACACTTCATATTTTCGGTCACATGTAGAGATCTATAATTGTATTGCACTGATGAGCGGCTGGATTTTCTACATGGGTCTTCATTACTCCAATTCTGGGACTATTGTAATGCATTTCGGTCATCATGTTCCCCTATTATCTCACACATTAGTGGCATCTATTATAGTTGTATTTTCCACACTTGGTAGATCATATTTTATGGCATATCCATGTCCATATGCAGACTCTTTGAATCCTCTTTTCTCGGTATTACTTTGATGCTCTAGAGAATCCCTTTAAAAAGTCATTTTTATGGGTATACATCGGTCACCATCCTACTGCCTTTGTGTACATGCAACTTTCTCCAATATGACCCACGTACATCAGGAAACATGCTAAAAAATAAATATTTGGAGTTTTCCCTCATCAAGTAATGAATAAGTTGACTCTTAGCCTTCCATATGACTGGAAATGCTCTGATTCGACCCTTCACTTCTCATTGAGGAGCTATATATTGAGCTACTTGGAATCATTGAAGGAGGAGGACTAGTGAGAGAAAAGAGATTATAGTGGAATTGTGCCCCATTCTTGCATACTTGATTTTGCATCCCTTTTTCCTTGGAGTAGCCATTGGTGCTCTTTCCCAAGATTGCCTCTATCTTGTGATCTTGCCTTGATATGGAGGATTGAAGTGGTGGAGGACTCGGTTTCTTGATTTCAATGAGGTGACAACAGAGGTTGTCATTTGTATCTTTGTTTACATTAATAGAAATATCCATTTCGTGTCCATTATATGTGTAACTATGAATATTTATATCCATGGATGTGGTTGCTTTGATTATATATTGGATTTTTATCAGCTAGATTAGGTTCTAACACTTCATATGTATCATGCTTGTGTATTTTGTTGTTGTTTTGGATGGAATGTAGGTAAAAGTGTGATTTAAATCTCAACGAGGATCTTCTATGAACCTCCGGAATAAGGTACGCTTCTCATCCCTTAGTGTTATTCTTGTTTATATCTTTAGCATATTGGAAATGGATCGATTTCTAGTGTCATATTGTCTGTTGCGGTCTACCGCAAGCCATAGGAATTTTTTTCTATAACACCAATTTAATTTGATGGACGAAAAAATATGTGAAGGATTGGAGGTGTATATCCCCAACAAGCATGTTTGGATTCCATTTTGTTTCATGCTGAAGGAAGAAGTTGAAGGTCACACAACTCACACAATAATTTCTGCTCTCTAAAAGTAGAATCAAGATATATTTCTTCAAAATCCTCCTTAATTAGAATTTCATACCTCTTGTCATGTTGTAATCTATGCAACTGAAAAATAACCCATTGTTCATAAGGATAACTTGGGGATATAGGTGAGGGATATATGAAAACTATAATTTGTGAATCCAACTTGAACGTCTCCTTTTTCTCATGCTTCGTTATTTTCCACTTGATGTTTGAGAAGGTAATTTCGGCATTCCATCTATATTCTAATGTCAGATACACACCAATGGCATTGTCCTTGCATCTATTGAATTTCAATTCTATGTTTATTCTTATAAATCATGCCTAAGTCATACAATTCATCCTTACCAATCCAATTGACTAAAGAAATCTTACCTAAAGCTAGGTTCATGGGATTATCCCCAATGTCATCCAAAATTTCATTTACAAACTCATATACATGTTTATATTTTGATTCCTTATTTTGTAGTAGTTTCTTAGTTGTAGATTCAGTCTTTGTAGCCTTTTCTAGCATATATAATCCTTAAATAAAAACCTAAACTTCTGGTTGAGCCTGAATAGTTTTCCTTTTTTGACTTCTCCTTATGGCCATATTCTTATCGTGTTTCAGGACTGCAATTTGTCGTCTGAGGGTTTTATTCATGGTATTGACCAGCAGTAACTGGGACTACAATCTATCATAAGTTGACCTAAGATGGGAAATATTTTCTTTTAGAGTTTGGTTTTCTCTCTTGATGTGTCTTTCCAACAATTCCATTTCTTGGATCAATTGTTCCAACTCAGTAATTCTTCAATAATTTTTTGAATCACTGGATAAATGTGAAAATATGATTCACAACAAGATCTAGGAGCTAAGGGAATCTTCACAATATAATTTATTCACAAAATATGGAGAAAAACAGTAAAAGAGAGAAAAATAACACACATGGATGGTGCTAATAACTGATATTTCCAATAGTGTACAACTTGTAGATATGTGTGGTACATACTTATAATACAATTGGTAAAAATCATTATAATTTGGAGTCCATATGGATGCATATAAGTGTCAAGCTAGGATTTGACCTCAAAACCCCCATAGGTGAACCAATGAGCTCACAAACCGTCCCAAACTGTCACGAATGCTAGTGTGAACATGAATGGAGCATGTTGGAACATAAATGTTGTGAATACTTAATTTAATAGTATTAATTATAATTAATTAGATTATTAGGTTACTAATGAAAGGGCGTAACCCTTCACTATGTTGGCTCAAGCCGTATAAAAGGCGAGCTTATTGTACATTTTTATTCATAATACAATACATTATTATTATTTTATTATCAAATATGGAAGCCATATTTGACTATTAAGAGTCCAACTGGATATGGTTGCTCCAAGTGGTATTAGAGCGGTTTCGCTCCTCGGGTGAGCTCGGATTCGGCTCTTCCCACCTTTGAGCTTGGTTTCGGCTCATCTCAAATCACATCTTCCCTCCATTTCACCCATATCTCTCTTTCACACTCATTTCTCCACATCTATCTTCCTCTGTTCCAGCTTCTCTCTCTCTGCTCTCCATCTACTTTTCCCTGCTTCCATCCCTCCTCCACGCTTCCATCGCTCATCCTCCGTGCGCATAGTAACCTGCAAAACAAAAAACAAATTTTAATAAAAATAAAATATTATATATAATAATAATATATTATTATCATATTATAATATTTAGTTTTAAAACTTTTAATAAAAACCAAAAAAAACTATATACAAAATATTATATAGTTTATAAAAAAAACAATAATAATATTAATTAATTAATTAATATTTATTATTATTCTAAAAATAAAATAAAAAATACACTCTCAGAAGCCAAAATAGCATCGAAATACACACCTCCGCATACAAGGTCCAAGACCATGGTGGAACTGAAAGAGCAAATCAAAAAAATGGAGAAGGACATCAAGTCCCTCTTCGCTAACCAAAAAAACTTAAAGGAAGAGATGAAAAATAACAATACAGTACTCAAAGACGAGCTTGTTCTGGTACTAGAAATAAGGTTCAATGAAAAATTTTACATCCTGAATGAAAAACAGAAAAACTTGGATGAAAAAATGAGTACCATGACTCAAAACATTAACACCTTAACACGAAACTTGAGCACCATGACGCATAACCATAATACATTAATCGAGGTGTTACAAAGACTTATACCTAGGCTGGACCAACTTAGTAGTCCAGACATGTTAGATGCCTCATTTTATGTTTCCACATAGGAAACACTCACAAGGAATCAAGAAGAATTGTAAAAATAAATAAAGATTAACAATCTAACGCATAAGTAAGAGATAGAAACAAAAGTACTTCCAAATATGGAGGCACGATTAAACATCAAAATAGACACTATCAGTAAGATAGTAGAGAATAAAAAAGATAAAAATCACCCAACAATGAAGCAGTTCAAATATGTCACCTGCATCGTCCAGTAGTTCTGAGCCACCATCAAACCGTAAGGAAAAAGGAAATCAATATCATCCTTACATAGTGTACCCACCTAAGGAAAAAATAGAGTTGTCGAAATACAATGGGAGTGAAGACCAATGCGTTGCTTGGCTAAACAAAGCAGAAGAATACTTCGACATTTACAATATTCAATATGATGAGGAGAAGGTGAAATATACGTCAATGCATATGGAAGGGTACGCCTATAATTCATACTTATGGTGGAACAGAGACAATTTTTCCTACACCTGGAACTCGTTCAAAAATGATTTTTTTAATAGGTTTCAAGGAATCAATGAAGATGAATTTTTCATTAAACTCACCAGACTACAACAGATCGGAAGCATTGAGGAATTCACACATCAGTGAGAATCCTTATCAATACGTGTATTTGGGTTGTCTGATAAGAAAAGACTCAAAACCTATTTAGGAATTCTTAACCCATACCTCCAAAAATATTTATAGTTACATGACATACCTAATGTAGAAGTAGCAAGATATAAAGCCAAATCTGCAAAACGCAAATTGGAAGGAATATGAACGAGAGGTGATAACCATTATCAATAAGAAAATGAGACACAATGTAGGTACTGTGAAGATACTTGGTCCCCCTACCATCAATGTCACAAACCTCAATCACATGCCTATGAAATGGAAAATAGGTCAAAATCATCTAACAGTTACTCTCATAATAGAACAAAAGAAGAAAAACATATGTCATCGATGTGGAGATGACTGAACCCTTGTCCATAGATGTACGAACAATCAGACAATACATTGTAGAATCATCAATGGAAAGGAAGTGAAATTATCTGCACCAAAAATCTCGTCCGATTCTAATACTGACACTGAATCAGAATGAAGAACGAAATTAGGAAAATACTCAAGCTTTGAGTACAATTATTTTCTCAAGGGGAAGGTAATGTTGTGAATATTTAATTAAATATTATTAATTATAATTAATTAGATTATTAGGTTACTAGTGAAAGGGCGTAACCCTTCATTATGTTGTCTCAAGCCGTATAAAAGGCGATCTTTGTACATTTGTATTCATCATCTAATAAATTATTATTATTTTACTATCAAATATGGAAGTCGGATTTGACTATTAAGAGTCCAACTGGATATGATTTCTCCAGTAAATGAAGGCATGCTAGGTGTGGGTGAGCACATGAGTGAGTAGGAGTTGCTCTAGGAGGCAATAAATGCCCAAGGAAGGCCAAAAACCACCAAATACATGCACTGGCATCTATGGTAAAACAATTTCCATGATTCAATGGATAGAGATTGCACCAAGATAGACATGTCATTAATGATGGTTCCTAGGTTGTCAGAATGATCAAACTAGAGCACCTCAACTATCAGAATGATCAAAGTGGAGTGCCTCAACTGCGGTAAATAATCAACATAGCCTAAGTCTGGACCATATGGCATAGCATGAAAGATAAATAAATGTGTCCTAAGTGTATGATCATAGTACTAAGGTGTATTATTTCTCTAAAACCCCCCCTAAACCCTAACTTAGTACAGCTTATACCAAATTATTATTGAGGCCTTGGAAACTAAGGCTCAAGTCACCTCTTACAATAAAAAAATTCATTTGTCCATGTAAAACATGGAAAGAGGAAAAACCTCATGGGGAAAATCCTCCCTCAAGAAAAGACATGACATAGATATGATCAAAAAATTATTCAACCTCTCTTCTTCTTCACTTGAATGAGCTGAATGAACAACTTCTTGGTGATAGACTTGGTGAAGATGTTGTGGATGTCAAGATCATGCATCAATGCACCAATGTGTTGTAGACAAAGAACATGTGGGGAGGCCCCTTGAAGGTCATAATTTGTTTATGGAGGAGCATCATAAGAATGTATTTTTCTGCAATAATAATCTGATCTTGAAGCATAATCAATAATGGAAAATATATCTCTGCAAACTCTTTCCCAAAGGTCATCAAAAGTCTCAACAAAATCAGCTTCATGTGTAGCTGCCATAACATGAATTAAACCATGAATTGTCTTCCGAATTTTATGAAGCACCTTCATAAATATGTAACAAAGCTCATGAGCCTATGAAATATTATAATATAAGTCATATATATCTGAAAATATCATAGGTATAGTGTCTCCATGTGTGAATGGGTCCATAGTGGGAAAATAATTGGTAACTAGATCACACTGAGAGTTGGGTGAGCTTGGAAGTTCTGGAGTCTTCAAATTCAAACCATAGGTGGTGAGATAATCTCCAAATGTGTGTAAAAGCAGTCCCATGAAGGCCAATGACATGGTTTTCCAACCAATGAATGATATGCAAGACATAAAAACAACATACACAAGTGACATGGTATTGGAAACTATGCAATTTTGAGATTTTCCAACTAGTAAGCTGAGTGTTGTTGGGTATTTTGGACATAAAATGGTTGGGGAAAGGATTTTATGACTTTCATAAGCTGCATATAAGCCTTTATATAACCTTTAGAATAAGAATTTCAAGGATCTGAATGGAGTGGGAAAGATCATTCATAAGACAACTCGGAAACTAGTGAAAATGACTAGTTTTTGGAGGAAACTTTGGTGAACTGTTTGGGGTTCCTCCAAGGAAGAGATGGAGGTTTAATATTCTTATATATCAGACTATAAATAAGAAACAAATACATGTGAAAAAAATATATGAGAAACTGGTTTCTCCCTAGCACCCAAAGAATACAAGCGCTTTCCATCTTCTTCCTCCAAAGAGAGCTTGCGCTCCCCTCTTCTTGCAAAATTAGAACTTCAATGTTATTTTCTTCAAGAAGCTTGGCCATGATGTCCAAATTATTTATGAAAAATAAATTCCATGATTTGAACCTCTTCAATAATCACATTTTGGATTCTCTCTTTTACTCTTCATCCTTTTGGCTTTCGAATCCTCATCAGTTGAACTTGAGCTTTTTGTATCTGAATGCTTCTTCTCCTTCACTCTTTTATGCTTCAAATCATTTTATTTATTATTTCCTTTGGATTTATTAAACACACCCAAAAAAATGGATTGATCCTTGTTGGATTTTATGGCACCCATATGCACTAATTTGTCTTGTTCCTAAGTCAGTGACTCCATGGAGTCTGTTAGCGCAGGCATCCTCTGATTTCTAGCTGTGAGCTTTCTTGAGTGGAATGTCGAAACAAACAAAGAATACTCAGGACCTAGATTCAAAATAATAGACAATATTAAATTATCATATTTCTTCTCATTGCCACATTGTTTTAGTTGAAGCACCAATGATTTGAACTTTGTGAAGAAACCTTGGATCGTCTCAAAGTGAGTTGTGCTCAATGACATCAACTCATTTTCGAGTTATTGGCCTATCATCTCATCAATATTCCCAAATAGTGACTCTATCTTGAGACAAAATTCATTTGGTGTTCCAAGAATGTCTACATCAAAGAGAATATCCATCAAAATACTGAGACAAAGTATCCCAAATGCTTCATCTAGTCTACTAAAGTACTTTGATTTTTCCACAGCAGAGTTAGGCTTGGTCTCAGTCCCCATGGTGACTATGTACAGGCCTTTGGACCTCAGTTGGATCACCATTTATTCCTTACATTTGAAATAGTTTAATGGAGTGATAAATACATGAGTTTTCTCCATTTTTTCTTGCGCACTTTGTGACAAAACACTATATGTACCTGCAATGCAAACACTCAAATTTTTTTGGAAAATGCCCTAAAAAACAACTCAAACACTCTGGATTCAATTTTTAGATCCAAATAGATATGATACCATATGAAAATATTATTCCAATCAAGATATAGGAGCTAAGGTAATCTTCATAATCTAAGTTATTCACAAAATATGCAGAAAAAAAAAGTAAAACAGAGAAAAATAACACACATAGATGGTGACAAAAACTGATCTTTCTTTTAGTTGAAAACTTATATATATGTATGGTACATACTTATAATAAAATTGGGAAAAATAATTATCCTTTGGATTCCATCTGGATGCATACAAGTGTCAGGCTAGGATTTGACCTCAAAACCCCCCTAGGTGGACCAATGAGCTCACTAAACATCCCAAACAGTCATGAATTCTAGTGTGAACCTAGATGGAGAATGTTGGAACATAAATGAAAGCATTCTAGGTGTGGGTGAGCACATGAGTAAGTGGGAGTGGCTCTAGGAGGCATTAAATTCCCAAGGAAGGCCAAAAACCACCAAATACATGTACTAGTACCTATGGTCAAACACTTTCCCTAATTCAAGGGATGGGGAGCATGACAATATAGACCTATCATTAATGAGGGAGCATTCCAATGAAGGCCTAAACATTATCATCATATTCAACAGGTTTTGGTACTTTCTCCATAGTTGCCACAACTTCTTTTGTTACCCTATATTTTGAATACTTTGTGTGAGGGCATTTGGGAAAATTCACCAACACATATATAGTCTTTCTTGTTTGTTTGGGTAAATCCTTTTATTCTTTATCTGAACCCTATACCTACTTCTTGTAACCCTACCAATACAAATAGTTGATGAGGGATATAATTGGGTTTGTATGCTTTTACTGGTTGAATTTGCCCTTTCTTATTTTTTATGAGATTGTTGGACTAGTTTTGAATCCATAAGGGACTTTGGGATCTCAATTGTAGGAGGAATTTGTGAGGTAAATCCCCCCATATTGTAAGGGGGGTTTTTATGTGGTTCTTCCATTTGGGTTTGATGCTCGGGGTCTGTAGGAGGAGGAGGATGGACATATTTTTCCTGGGAAAACCCCTGTTCATATATAAATTTTTCGCAATTACCCCCATATTTGTGTAAGTATGTGAGGAGAAACAATTTAATGAGGACATGGTGATGTAGGATGCTTGACTCATTAGTTTACCCCTATTTTACTCCAATCGCCATTTTGTACAAACTCTTATAAAGGAAATAAAGTAAATTGAGGGGTTTATCCCCTATCACATGTAACAATAACCTGATATGATACTGGTAAATGAAACTATAACATCCTTCACATGTGATATACTTTGCATCTAGTATACTAAATTGGATCAGTGTGTTTTGAGTTGAAATCTAGACATACCTTGGATCCAATTTGGTGTTGATTGAACCCTATAAGTGAAAACCTTCGATACATTTTTATCTTCAAACCTATGACACTTGGAATATCTTTGCATGTGGAAGGTACCCTGATGCCCTCTAATGTCGAATTCTCTGTAACCGACAATTGAAACCCTATAATATTAGTTGTGTCTCCATCAAACTATCGAGCTAATTCTACTAAAAGATCGTCATTCCTACTCTATAGTCGATCGAAAAAGGTGTACCACTCAACAACTTGAGAAGTATTTTTAATTTTCAAGTCCCCACCAAAAATTTCCATTGTTAACAATTCATACCTCTTTTTTGTGTCTGTGAACAAACACCAATGGCCTAGAACTGGTTTGATTCAATAGTAATTTGATCTTTTTGATAGGAATTCAACTAGTAGGGTCAATGATTACAATTTATGGAAGGAGTAATTGCATATAGGGATGATTCCTCGGGTGGTGGTGGATTTAGAGGGTGGTGATGAGTATAATTCATTGGGTGACAGTGGCACATTTGAACATAATTTGGTATGCATCGGAGACGTCACATTAAAATCAGATAGGTACTTAAATGGTCAACATGACCATTGATGTGGTCGTTGATACATAACCCATTGTGATAAAATGCATTGGGAATGGTAAGAACAATTAAAATAATTTGAGGTTGTGAAACGAATAATGAATTCTTGACCATTTACATAAATAAATAGAATTTTTCATACCTATAAACTGGAACAGAATACAGGTTTTCTGCTATAGCATGATGAAATTACAAGTCTCTCAAAAAACTTGTAAAAACTTGTAATTACTTATAAAAACTTGTAGACTATGCAAGAACTTGTAAATCCTATAAATAACTTGTAACAACTAGAAATGTTGTGAAAATCTGCTAAACCTGGACCTCAAACCCTTCTTTGGTACAGGCCCCTTCTTGTGAATAAATTTCCTTATGTCAAACAGGAAGAGAAATTGTTGGATTCCCTGCCAATGATGGAATTTGTTAACCAATGTGAAAGAGTCCATCATTGATGATACGGATCTCAAGGTACCTAATTACATTTTGTAATATGTGAATAAATGATATGTTATCGATCATCAACAAAATTCAACAAGCAAGGGACATTGAGTAAATCCCATTTCCTATTGATGAGAAAACCTACCATTGATATATGCATGTCTCAAGGTATTTTTATTGGTTGTAGTTCTGGCTCCAAATAAAGTGTTGTAATCAATGAAGAAGAACTTGCTGGAAGGAATACCTTAAGACATTCTCCATCAACCAACACGAGCATTATTGAAAACATTACAATTTTGGAAAAACTTTCAAAATTGGAAAACAATTTATTTTAAACTCCCATTAGCTAATAACCTAGTTTACTGAAGGGAATCTATTGTTTTTCTTTTTATTTTTTTTCTTCTTTTATTTTATTTATTTTTCTTATATTAATGAAGAAAACTCAATCAAAGAGGTCGATTCCTACTTCATTTTCCACCCTGTAGGTATGTATGTGGAATTACCTGTAGTGTCCTTCAATGTTGAATGATAGGATCGGAGAGCCTCATTTAGCATGCCTTCCCAATCCTTCTTGTGGAGATGCATAGTTTTTTTATAATCCCTTCCAAAATCTTATTAGTAGACTCTACATGTCCATTAGTCTGAGGGTGATAGGGGGTACATGTCCTATGTGTAATTTGGTACTTCTGAATAATAAACTAAACCAATTTAGAAGTGAATTTAGCACCTTCATTAGTAATTATTTCTGTAGGAACACCAAATATCACAAAACTATCTTCAAAAATGAAATCCAAAACATCTCTTTTAGTTGCGCTAGATAATGATTTTTCCTTATACCACTTAGTAACATAACTAGTACTTACTAGAATGTATTTCTTACTTTTTGATAGAGGGCTAATGGGGCCAACGAATCCTAAAGCCCATTTCTCAAATGGTCATATCTGAAATTGCTTGCATAGAGGAATCACATCTTCCACCCTAGTCTTTCCCATTCTCTGGCAGTTTTCACATGCTTTTACATAATTCATGGCATCTTTAAAAATGGAAGGCCAATCATATCCCATATGAGAAAAAAATCATTTTGTCCTTCTATCTGCAAAGTGGCATCTACATGGTTCATCATGGTATCTCTTCAAGATGTCAAATATTTCATCTTCATGAACACACCTATGAATAACCAAGTCAGGACCAGTAAATCATGTTGAACCCAACAATAAAATGCACTTTTCTGATAATTTGATTTGTTTCCCTAGAAGAAAAATAAGCAGGTAACTTTCCTATGGATAAATAATTATTTATGTCAGAAAACCAAGGTGACTTAATAGACACAGTAAAAAGGTTCTCATCTAGAAAACTATCCTCTACTGGAACAAGTTCACCTTCATTGTGTAGCCGGGAGATAAAGTATACAATCAAGCTTTCTCTTCCAGGTCTATATACTACTGTAATATCAAAATCCTATAAAAGAAGCAACAATATTGTAATTCGTCCATTAGTTATAGGCTTATTCATATAGTATCTAATTGCAAAATGACCAGTATGCACAAAAACATGATAACCAATGATATAATGTATGAATTTATTAATAACATAAACAACAGCCAAAAACTCTTTTTCAATTACTGTGTAGTTGGAATCAATAGGAGTCAAATTCTTGTTGATATAACAAATGGCATAAGTGATCATGCCATCCCATTGTCCAAGAACTACACCAATAGTTGAATCTAAAGCATCAGTGGAAATATGAAAAGGTAAGGTCCAACTAGGACCCCTCAAAATAGGTGATAAAGGCAGTCTTGTTTAAGAGCCTTGAGTGTTATTTGCAATTGTTCATTCCAACAAAATTTTGCATCTTTGACTAGAAACTTAAATAATGGAGAGAAAATCCTTTTAAAATTCTCAATGAAATGCCTATAATATCCTACATGGCCTAGAAAACTCCTTACCTCCTTTGGCTGGTAGGAACTACTAGGTTAATGATAATTTGAATCTTGGCTAGATCTACCTGGATCCCTTGTGCATATAAATGAGGTCCTAGGACAATTCCTTCTTTTATAATTATGGAGCATTTTTCGCTACTGAATGCAAGATGGTTTTCCCTACATATTACTAGGTACTTCTTCAAATTCATGAAAGCTTCTTCAAAATTTTCACCATAAGCAATGAAATCATCAATATATTCTTCTACTCCTTCATGAATCAAGTCAGCAAAATAACAAGTACAGACCTTTGGAATGTAGTTGGAGCATTACAAAGGATAAAAGGTAGCACCCGGTAAGCATACATACCCCATGGACATCTGAAAGTTGTTTTGTCTTGGTATTCAGTGGAAATGTTGACCTGATTGTATCCATTGAACCCATCTAAGAAAGAAAATAATTTATTTCCTGCTAAGGTTTCTACGACATGGTCAATGAAAGGTAGAGGATTATGATCAATAAGGGTACCTTTATTGATCTCCATATAATCCACACATTCCCTCAATTTACCGTTCTTTATGGTTACTTTGACTAATGGTGAGACCCATTGACTATCGGATATTGGGTATATAAAATATGCATCCAATAGTTCCCTCAACTCTATTTTTACTATCTCCTTCAAGGATAGATTCATCCTCCATTGAGTTTTTCTTACAAATCTAGCCCATTCCTGGATATAAATGTGATGAGTGTAGGTATTGGGATGGATCCCCTTCATGTCGGTAGTCCTGGGAAAAAACATCAGAAAAATATTTTAATATCTATACTATTTCATCCTCCTGTAAAGAAGTTAAATCACTACCTATATTCAAATTTTCACTTGGAAGAATTTCAAATGTTTTAATAGAGGGTTCAGAATTAGAGTAGGTATGAAATGTTGCTTGGAAAGCTAAGAAAAAAAAAATTCATGGTATAGTTTTCTTGAAATTTAAGTCCTAACAAATAATCAAAGCCGGTTTGTCTCAATAAGGAAATTGGTCCTTCAAAATTCTACTGAAAAGTAGGGTTACGAATGCAATTATTAATCATATTTTCTACAATGTTATCTTTGATTTTCACATATTCTTCTATTGTTAAGAAAAACCAAATATTTTCGTTGTAGTGGCCATCCAATTATTTCATCCATGGTAGATTTCCTAGTATAAGTTAGGTTGTAGGATGCAAGGAAACCTTTTTAACATAATTCTCGTTTGAGATGGTCATTTCACCTGACTGGCAACCAATGCGAGAATCATATGTGGCCAATCGTGGCCTCCCTAAAATCATGGGATGGCCTATCAAACTAGACTTTGTTGCAATGACCAAGAATCAATGGTATATTCCTAGGAATCCAAGGAAACCACTACATCTTCTAGCACCCATACAAGCCTTTCTTTAGTCTAATCTACTAATTCCAAAATAGTGGGTGTCAAATGAAAATTTGCAAATAGTAACTCATCCATAGTTACAGTGGTCATTAAATTGACTGAATCCCCCTAGTCTATTAGTCTGTTGCCGATTGGAATTGTTTAAATATGGGTTGTGATTTCTAGATTACCAGGTTCCTTGTATTTCTCAATTGCCAATTTCACATATAACACTTCATATGAATGGATTCCTAGTTTAATGGAAAGGGGGTATTTCATTTTCCTCCAAAGTTTTTTGACACATAGTTCTCTAGTATTTTGAGTGAATATGGGAATGTCTCTAATCACTCATAATAAAATCATTAGAACATAGACCTTCCTAATCTCAGCTAAAAAATCAAAGTCAAGAGTAGGGATCGGTTTTTGTATAGTGAATCTTTCAGGAAGGGGCCATTTTTGTTGATCTTATTATGTCTAAATCAGGATGATCCTGCTAAGGATGCATTTTTTCTACATGGGTATTTTGTTTTTTAGGACTTGTCATTTTAAGTTCCCCCCCAGAGTCTTCTTGATTATCATTTTATGAGTTTTATGTTTCTCTTATAACTATCATGCAAGGACTTTTAAGTGTCCTTCGAAACCTCATTTGAACTGCATAAGTTGGGTAAGCTTGTAGTTCAGTGGTATAAACTGACTGGATGATTTTATTATTTGGATTTGGAAGTGGTTGGGATGGAAATGGGGTAGGAGGAGGAGGTGGTTGATTTGGTGGATGGTCCAAAGGTTGTAATTGAGTCAATGGTGGTAGTTGATATGGATAAGGTTACTAAGTTTAAGGATATTGTTGTGGAAATGGATAATGTTGGTGATTTGGTTGTTGAAAATATTGTTGGGAAGATGAATAAGGATAATGTTGTTGGGATGAGGAGTATTGTTGATGTAGAGGTTGATAACAAGGAATATTTCTTGTATTAGTCCCTCTCCACATCTATTTCCAAGGTTGAGTACATTTTTCATAGTGTACTATGGTGCATAGGGTTGTCAAGCTTGTGCATCCAGTGCATATGGAGCTGTAAATGGAACAAAATATTACAAATTATAATTACATGGTTGTCCGTGTGGTTTCCAAGGTATCCTCTGAGATGCAATGTTCATTGTCTCAACTACTCCATCTCTCACAACCATCAAATGTGAAAGTAAGGAGAAGCTAGCTATATCATGTTTATCAAGGCATGGGGAGAAAACCTGCATAGCATCAAGTGGACAATATATTAGGGGATGATTTCCTCTACCATTAGTATAAAAATTTGACAAAGAAACATCTTCTTCATTTATTTTTTCTTTTCCTACTTTTAAAAGTTTCTAACTGTGCTTTGATTTCTCCCAAGAAATCAGTTTTGAAATTTTCTAATAAAATTCCAAACTCAACCTTTGACACTCCCCCAATGGATGGCTTAGTCACCCTAGCTAGAGGATCTTGTAGTCCTCTCCCTGATTTGTTCCTACTTCATGAATGTTTTCTACAAAATTTTGAATGTCTTCAAGAGGAAACTGTGAGATATCACCAAAACCCATCAAATTCAAAATATCTATAAACTCATCTTTAATACCTCTCAAGAAAAGGGTTCTGAAAATTTCTTCATTCAAACATGTATGCTTATATTTCTGCATATTGTATGAGAATATTTCCATGAAATATTCTAAAATTTCTTCTTCCATTTGTTGCATGGTAAAGATATCTTTATTTGACTGTCTGTCCTTGCACTAATCATGATACTTTTTAAGAAATATATTTGCCGTGCCCACTATATGTCAGTTAATTAAAACTTAACATGCAGAGTGCTAAACATAAATTATCAACCCAAGGAAGTCTTTTATTTCAAAGATATCGTGCAAGATATATGCAAGTACAATTTCTACTTGACATTGTTATCTATTGGTATGCAATCGTAACTATTTGTAGACTAGATCACACCTGCTTGAAAAGAAATCAATACTCAAACCTATTCATAAATCCAAACTATAAATCTAATCACACTTCAACAGAATCAATTCTTATGAAACAAGATCTAAATTTATAAACTTGGAAGCAATGTTAAGTTGGCCAACGATCTATCAAAATGAATTAACAAAATAACACTATGAGAAATCAAATGAATAAAAACATGAACTGAATAATAAAACAACTATGATAAATCTAATGCATGAAATCATGAATTAACACATGATAGATCTACAAAATAAAACACTTACAATTAACACTGCCAGCATCTGCTCAGAGAATAGGGCCCTTCCTCCACTGAGCAGAGCTGGATCTCCACAATAAATGTCTACAACTCTAGAATTAAGAAATTTCCAGCATGTATTATCATAATGGAAGGATTACAATAGATCTGGATCAAATCCTACATCATAACATTGTGTTCTCTCCTATCCTGCCTCTATCATCCATCTCCTATTCTGCCTAATCCTCCTCTATCCTCCTTTATCAATGAGATTGATTACATATTTATACATAAAATTATCGCATGGAAATAAAGAATTGAACCCCCAACTTGTGATCTGTAGCAACTAAAACACGGCCGTAACTACTGGCAACTTTGGAACCGGTCGCAACACCAAATATGGAAAATACCCTCTTGAAGAACCATCGGCATATCGCAAACCGTAGCTTTGTTTGGTGATTTCCTCACGAATTAGGTAAATGAGGATGTTACACACAAAACCCATGTCTCATATTTTTGAGATTCATTACCATCTGCCCAAAAATCAAGACGTGAATCAAGGTGTTCTTATGTGGCATGCATTTTTTGTTAAGGCTGTAACAGCTGGCTATGAGCATCTTGTACGTGACAACTCACTCCACAAACCATCATTAGTAAACTTATGCATAATAGTCTTTAATTCATCAAAGATAAAAGAAAATAATCATTATTAACCACTTAAAACATCAATGGAAGTAGCATGTTGTTTTACGCAGAGCTACAACAAGTGGATGGAAAATGGAATGATAAATGGGCAATAATGGTAAGAAAATGGATGAAAGGTATGTCAATAAGTGATGGAAAAATGGACAATTCCAGAGCCCAACATCTCCCCCAAACTGAACTTGTTGCATGTCCTCATGCAACCCAATACCTGGGTAGCATCCAACTAGAAAAATTCATTCACTTGTTCCTTCATTTTACCATTTGCACAGCTACAGCTAGAAGAAATGGAGAGTTTAACAGAAATTGGCAGAGTCACTTAGCGAAGGATTTAGCAGAAAATTTGGCGGATTCGTAGCTCTTTAGTAAAAATTTGGCGAAATCACAGCTTTTTTAGCAGAGAATTTGGCGAAGGTTTTAGCGAATATTTTGGTGGAATAGTGCTAAATTTAGTGGTGAATTTGGCAGAGTCACAGCTTATTTTAGCAGAGAATTTGCCAAAGGTTTTAGCGACGATTTTGGTGGAACGGCGCTAAATTTAGCGGCGAATTTGGAGGAGTCACAACTTATTTTAGCAGAGAAGTTGGTGAAGGTTTTAGTGACGATTTTGGAGGAACAACGCTAAATTTAGCAGCAAATTTGGCGGACTTGTAGCTGCCGAAAAACGGACTCACAGCTCGCTGAAAAACGGACTCGCATCTCGTAGCTACCGGAAAACGGACTCGCAGCTGCCAGAAAACAAACTCACAGCTCGCAGCTAACGGAACAGGAAACAAGAAACGACTCGCAGCTGACAGAATGGGAAACGGACTCACAGCTAATGGAACGGGAAACAGAAAATGACTCACAACTGACAGAACAGGAAACGGGAAATGACTCGTAGCTAACGGAACGGGAAACGGCAATATTTTACGGTGTTGCAGCCTTTTGAACGGGAAACTTCTGAAGCTATTTTCTCCCAAATGATGAACTGGGTTGGACTGAAATTTTGCAATCAAGTATCTACCACTCTAATGCATCTCCATGCCAAAAATTAGACAAACCCACATCACTGATTTCGAAAAAAATGTGAATTGGTTGTAGGTGATGATGGTCGTTTTCTTGAAAAAAATGCACTAGATTGAGTTGAAACTTGCCACGGTTGTTCATCATGTTGTTATGCATTCTCTATCCAAATTTTATGAAGATCCAACTCGTGATTTGTGAGATATACTAAAATCAAATTCTGCATTTTTGCGAGCTGTGAATGAATAAAAATCAATATGCACAAAGAATGTCAAAAACCACTCCCCCAAACTAAATATGTTGCATGTCCTCATGCAAAAGAAGAGTTGGCATCTGAGTTGTAAACAACCATCTCCCCCAAACTAAGGATACCTCATGTACTCAGGTTTATTAAAACCAACTTCAACCCAAGTGTGTAATCAATTCTTCATATTGCCTCTTTGTGATTTGAAAGAAAACCAATGATCTCCAACAATTGGCACACCAACTGAATCCTCAAAATGATGAGCATGAAATGATATATGAATATATGTAAAAGGGATGAATAGAGCCACTAAATGCAGCATTAAAATGATCAAATTTCTTTTTAGAGCGTGGGAAGAACAAATCACCTACCCTGTTTCATACCCTGTTATCTGGCAGCATGTGTTTGTTTCAGAAAAAATGCCCAAATCATTAGAAAAATTCCTTTATGATTGTAAATAGAAGCAATCGTGTTTTATTAACCATTAAAGCCATTCCAATGCTACAAGACTATTCGTTGAATGAGATGCCAAGCATTCTTTTGCACATTCCACAACAATCAAACTCATTTCAGAAATTCTGTCAACCTTGACAAATGACCAATGCTGGGAGTAATCATTACCTTCATGCTGCTGAGATATACTTCACATAAAACCTTGAAAAGGATGCTACAGGATTTCCATTATGCATGTATCATGCTCATGATGGCTAAAACCAATGTATGTATTAGTGGATATTAAAGATACCATATGTATAAGATGGTGGAAAATCCATATACCATATAAAATGTGGCTCTCAATAATTTTGACTTATGAAGATGTGAACCATTATGTGCACCACTAAACAAAGCAAACAAATCAAAGAAATCATGCATTTGTTTTCTATCGTGCTTGTGTGATAACATACTCTAGAGAAGGAATGGCTTCTACATCAACTTTTCATGTTGTAGGTTCTTGTGTCCAGCCTATCCTTCTCTTTCAACATGTGTATCAGCTACTTTATTTTTCCTCATTATTGGTTTTTATGTGGCACTAGCAATGATTCTTTTCTTACTGTTGGTTCTTGTGTGGCAGCAACAAAACTTCATATTGTTGGTTCTTGTGTGACAACAATAAGGTATCATTTTTTTTATGCTTGGTCAGTTGGGTTGATGAGATGTCGGGCCCTGGAATTGTCCATTTTTCCATCACTTATTGACATACCTTTCATCCATTTTCTTACCATTATTGCCCATTTATCATTCCATTTTCCATCCATTTGTTGTAGCTGTACGTAAAACAACATGCTACTTCCATTGATGTTTTAAGTGGTTAATAATGATTATTTTTCTTTATCATTGATGAATTAAAGAATATTATGCATAATTTTACTAATGATGGTTTGTGGAGTGAGTTGTCACATACAGGACACTCATAGCCAGCTGTTACAGCCTTAACCAAAATTGCATGCCACATAAGAACACATTTATTCGTGTATTGATTTTCGGGCATATGAAAATGAATCTCAAAACTATGAGACATGGGTTTTGTGCGTAACATCCTCATTTACCTGACTCTTGCGAAAATCGCCAAACAAAGCTACGGTTTACAATATGTAGGTGGTTCTTCGAGAGGGTATTTTCCATATTTGGTGTTGCGGCCGGTTCCAAAGTTGCCAGCAGTTATGGCCGTGTTTCAACTGCTACAGATCACAAGTTGGGGGTTCAGTTCTTCATTTCCATGAGATAATTTTATGTATAAATATGTAATCAATCTCATTAAGAAAGGAGGATAGAGGAGGATTAGGAAGAATAGGAGATGGATGATAGAGGCAGGATAGGAGAGAACACAATGTTATGATGTAAGATTTGATCCAGATCTATTGTAATCCTTCCATTATGATAATACATGCTGGCAATTTCTTAATTCTGGAGTTGTATATGTTTATTGTGGAGATCCAGCTCTGCTCAGTGGAGGAAGGGCCCTCTTCCCTGAGCAGATGCTGGCAGTATTGATTGTAAGTGTTTTATTTTGTAGATCTATCATTTGTTAATTCATGATTTCATGCATTAGATTTATCATAGTTGTTTTATTATTCAATTCATGTTTTTATTCATTTGATTTCTCATAGTGTTATTCTGTTAATTTATTTTGATAGATCGTTGGCCAACTTAACATTGCTTCCAAGTTTATAAATTTAGATCTTGTTTCATAAGAATTGTCTCTCCATTTTTTATGTGCTCAATCCATTTGCAAATTGAGAAAAAGTCTTCAAGAGTCACTTGTGCATGCGTTGGCCTTCTTCTTCCAAGGACCTGCAAAAACCTAGCACTTGTCTGCAACAAAACATGAGATGATGGGAGAAGAGAAATGATTGGCCTCTCTTCACCCAACACTTATGAAAAAAACAACAAGCAATTACTTATAAAAAAATCTAAAGAAAAATGAACAAAGCAAAATCCATTTTATACCTGCACGGGAGCAATGTCCATCTAGACTCACCAACGGTATTCTAATCATAGCTTCTTCATTCCTTGTCCAATTTGAGTGATTCAAAATCCAAATGAAATTAAATTCATAGGTATATTTCCATTAGAAATAGGTTTTTAAAATTCTATGTAATGATCTTCCAAATCACTCATTAACAGCCTGCATGACAACATGTTTTTTTGAATTCTGGACTAGACCAACAGTCACGGTTTTAGGCTTAAATTTTTCGTTTGATAATGGATTGATGTTATTCCAATTGGAGATGAAATTATATTCATGTAGGTATCTCCATTAGAAATATGTTTTGAATCCAACAATAATTGATGGGTCAAATAAGCCAATGAACAATCTAGAAAATAGAGTTTTAGGAATGCAGATTTGGGATAGGTAGTCTGTATTTTGGTCATAAAATTTGCATACGATTTCGGAATGGATAGATTCAAATTGATTTGTAAACTATATTCATAGGGGAATATACCAATGAAACAGGTTTTCAAAATATGTCCAATAAGGCATCCAAAAATTGACTATCCCAGCTCTGTTCCTAAGCTGCCGGCTTGACACCCTGTTAGTATTTTGGCCATAAAATTTCCGTTTGACACCCAATTGTAAAAATTCAAATTGTTTTGGAAACCAGATTCAAAGGGATACTTGGGATGTGAACAGGTTTTAAAAATAATTCCATTTGGTCTCCCAAAAATGAACTATCTCGACTGTGTTCTAGTAAAATTTTCAAGCCAAATTGTCACCAAAAATTCAATAAATTAAATTTGACCCCCAAAAAGTGATCGGAATAGGTGTGAATGTTTTTAATGATGTAAATTTAAATATAACACACATCCATACCAAAAATTTCAAGCATTGAGCACCTAGATTGACTTACACGGTCTGTTGCAGTCGCAGATGCAACTCTTAAAAAAAATGGCATAATGTTGAAATAAAGCATGTGTATTTTTATGAAAAATAAAAACTAAATACATTTCATGATGTGCAACACACACATATCTCAAACTCATAAATTTTTACCTATAGCACAGTCATAGCTGGGTGTTCAAAGCATTCATGAAAACATCTCATACCCATTCCTTATCTTTCTACTTTCTTATCTTCCAGATCGCAACAAGGCACAAAAAGAGAGCATACTTATTCAAAAATTAAAAAAACTTAAACAAACAAAAGCATGGTTTTATTCTATTACTCTATCCTACCCTATTCTACTTGGAAATAATAATGAAAAATTCAAGTGTATGCATATTTCCAACGGAGCCCCTTTCGAAGAAGTGACTCAAGTATTCGCATACTCCCAACAAAAAAATATAACTTTATAAATTCTAGGATATGAGAGATCAACTTCCCTTGAAATGATGGTGCCAATAATTGGTGAAGTATGGAATGATGTTGCAGACCGATGACAGATTGAAACTAAGCTTCAATATAGTCTTTGTTCCCTTGATTTCTCATGGATGTTACACCATGAAGATCCTTATTAAACTGATCTTCCTCAATGCATAAGAGTTTCGGATCTAATGATGTGAATGATGCTTTTGGTTCCAATGGTTGTTCTCCATCAAATATTACATGTCTCTTGTTGATCTTTTTTGCTTGCTTATGAGGACTAGAAGAAACTCCATTTGCAAAACTTGGATTTAAAACATGTTCAGGCCTCGTATGGATTTGCTGCAACAACGCACAGCCTTTTTGTAGTGGTGTAGGTGAGGTAAAACAAGAGGGAAATGTAGGAACATTTTGTAGTTCAGCACTGTAAGCATACTGTACTGCTTTATTATGGTTAGGGTGGAGGGTGGATTGGACAGGAAATTGTGTTGGGGACCAAAGAGTTTGATGAGAAAATAGATGTGGCTGATGTAGATGATTGATTTGTGAGGTTGATATTGAATGACCAAGTTGTGTTGCAGCATGAGAGAGAGTGGCCATGTGATCACAAGATAGGCCATTCCAACCTTATGGATAAGGTAGGTAAGAGTAAATTGAGGTTGCAATAGCTGCCATGGTGGAAGAGTATTCAATGGTTGAGTATGAGAGTAAGGAAATGGAGGGATAGAATTTTGAACCATAGATGTAGGCCATGGTTGACATGACTGTTGCAATGTGTTGGCTGCAACCCCCAGATCTCTATGATATGTTTCTTTCATCTTTGGTAGAGAGGGACAATGATCTGCGGAATGATTCAAGTCACATATACCACAACTTTCAAGACTATCCAAAGGGAAATTCCTTGCTTCTCTTATTTCCTCCTGCTTTTTCTTATCCTGCAAAATAACCAATTCTGAATTTAGTGAATCATTGATACCACCATTAGAATTTTCAAATAAATTACTGATTTCAGCTCGTAAAACTCTTATTTTTACAGTAGATTTCAAAAATAGAGATAAAAGTTTCTTAGAATTCTTACCAGCCTTGAAGTTTCCTCTTGAATACCTTCTACATAGCTCACAAATATCATCATATGCTAACTGAAATACATTACCTGTTTCGATCAGATTCAATATTTCTAAACATTCAGCTCGGATTCCCTTGAGTAGAAGTGTTTTTAAGATTTCCTTCCCTAGTTTCCTCTGTTTGGATCTTTGGAGGTTATATTGAAATCATTCTATGTATTCCTCCAGACTCTCTTCTTCTCCTTGTGTCATTTCGAAGATGTCTTCATTGACCCTACAATAATATTGATACCTTTTCAAGAATACATGTTTCATGTCTTCCCAAGTTTGTATACAATTCCCACCGAGGCTCATGAACCATCGGAGGGCTGTTCCTTTTAGAGTAAGGGGAAACACATTCAACTTTTGATCATTAGCATAATAACCATATCCTCTACAAAGTACTTCAAATTGAAATAAAAATACATCAGGGTCTTGGTTTTCCAAACCATAAAAATTTGGTAGAACATGTGGGGGAATTCTTTTCGTTGGTGCCACTCCTCTCGAATCTCTGATGGGAAATTCAAAGGTAACAACTTCTGCATCTGCCATCTCTTCATTAGATTCTTCGTGTGCTATCTTGAGGCTCCTCCTTCGAATGTTTCTCTCAACTTGTTAGTAGAGTGGGTGGTGCTTACAACACCACTAAGGGGAATGATAAGATTTATGCTCCAAAGATTGAAATTTGAAATAAAACTAAATGTAAAAACAGAAAATCCACACTCAAAATAAATTCAATAAACTGAAATGTAATCATGCAACCTACATTCCCTACTTTAACAATGCATATACAAAACAATGTGAGATGTACTTTTGCACAATTGATAACTTCCCCAGCAACGGCGCCAAAATGTCGTGCCCACTATATGTGAGTTAATTAAACTTAACATGCAGAGTGCTAAACATAAATTATCAACCCGAGGAAGTCTTTTATTTCAAAGCTATTGTGCAAGATATATGCAAGTACAATTTCTACCTGACATTGTTATCTATTGGTATGCAATCGTAACTGTTTATAGACTAGATCACACCTGCTTGAAAAGAAATCAATACTCAAACCTATTCATAAATCCAAACTGTAAATCTAATCACACTTCAACAGAATCAATTCTTCTGAAACAAGATCTAAATTTATAAACTTAGAAGCAATGTTAAGTTGGCCAACGATCTATCAAAATGAATTAACAAAATAACACTATGAGAAATCAAATGAATAAAAACATGAACTGAATAATAAAACAACTATGATAAATCTAATGCATGAAATCATGAATTAACAAATGATAGATCTACAAAATAAAACACTTACAATCAACACTGCCAGCATCTGCTCAGGGAAGAGGGCCCTTCCTCCACTGAGTAGAGCTGGATCTCCACAATAAATGTCTACAACTCTAGAATTAAGAAATTTCCAGCATGTATTATCATAATGGAAGGATTACAATAGATCTAGATCAAATCCTACATCATAACATTGTGTTCTCTCATATCCTGCCTCTATCATCCATCTCCTATTCTGCCTAATCCTCCTCTATCCTCCTTTCTCAATGATATTGATTACATATTTATACATAAAATTATCTCATGGAAATGAAGAACTAAACCCCCAACTTGTGATCTGTAGCAGCTGAAACATAGCCGTAACTGTTGGCAACTTTGGAACCGGCCGCAACACCAAATCTAGAAAATACCCTCTTGAAGAACCACCTACATATCGCAAACCATAGCTTTGTTTGGTGATTTCCTCACGAATTAGGTAAATGAGGATGTTACGCACAAAACCCATGTCTCATACTTTTTAGATTCATTTCATTCTTCCTGCAAATCAAGACGTGAATCAAGGTGTTCTTATATGGCATGCATTTTTGGTTAAGGCTGTAACAGCTAGCTATGAGCGTCTTGTACGTGACAACTCACTCCACAAACCATCATTAGTAAAATTATGCATAATAGTCTTTAATTCATCAAAGATAAAGGAAAATAATCATTATTAACCACTTAAAACATCAATGGAAGTAGCATGTTGTTTTACGCACAGCTACAACAAATGGATGGAAAATGGAATGATAAATGGGCAATAATGGTAAGAAAATGAATGAAAGGTATGTCAATAAGTGATGGAAAAATGGACAATTCCATGGCCCAACAATATGTTTCATGTCATCCCATGTAGTAATAGAATCATCTTCCAATCCCATAAACCATCTAAGTGGATAATATTTTAGTCTAGCTAGGAATAGTTTAAGTTTATGTCCATCTTGGTAATAATTGTAAATCCTACCTAATATATCGAATTCGAAGAGAAAAGCATCAGGATATTTAGTAGGAATGCCATAAAACTAAGATAAAATGGATTGAGGTATTTTTTATGGCAATTCCTTTGGTGTTATTATTCTCTAAGATGGGAAATCGAAAGTTTGATTCCCCTATTTCTTGGTTTCTATTCTCATTTTCTCCATGATTTGATCCATGATCATGATCTCCCATGGTGCTATATTCGAAAGGTATATTGTGTATTTCATGATATATTTCTTCAACAATATCCCAAATTGAAGAATATGCATGACCTTTTGCAACAAGTTCTGCAAGGGTACCTCCAAGAGTAACATGAGGTGGTATAAATCCTGTATTTATAGATAATAGTATTGTTTCGAAAACATACCCTTGGGTGTATTTATTATCCCCTATCTGTGTTCCTATAAACTATCTTTCCACCTCTTATTTTGTTTCCTCCATAATTATATCACTGCTAGGTTCTATTGGAGATATGGAATTTTCCTCCCTTGGAGAACTTGCTATGTATGTAATTTGTCCAATCCCAAAATTAAGTTGAGGAGTAGGGGGTCAAGGAATTTGAGTGGAAGTGGAAGTAGTTGGGGTTCCTTAACTGTTAAAGGATGAGGAAGTTTGGTTATTTTTATCTATTCCTTTAGACATTGAAATACGGGTTCTTGGTATCCCACTACTACTACTAGAGAGTGAATTATCTTGTATATGAAAATTTGGATTTGTTTTACCAATAAATATTCCTTTACTATCTATATCTCTATGCATTCAACAATGATTTGGAGAGTTCTTCACTAATGGTGTCAGATTAGGAAAACTTACCTTCTTTCACCAATGGAGATAGAGTAGGTTATAACCTCTCTTCTTATTATTAGGCCCTTATCTTCGTTGTAAAACTTGCATCTACACACACCACACTGCAATAATGAAAAGAATGTAGCTAACAGTCTATTCTAGCTCTTTCCATACCGTCCCCAACAACGACACTGAAAATGTTAGTTAAATTATATGGTTTATAATTCACTAAGACATAATTGTCGATCTGGAACGTAAACTTGTGACAGATGGACACTATTTATGCAGAGCTAGTGTTGAAAGAAACAATTAACTATGTTTTAAACTAAACTAAAATCAAACCTAATGATGCAGGAAAAGACTCACATAACAGAAATTAAAATGAAAATCAAAGCCTAAGATGCATTCTATCCAAGTGATTCTTGTCCATTGTTCAGGTACTGATAACATTGCTGCAAAAATACTCCTTACCGGCACAGAGCTTTATTGATCAAGTAGGAAATATTATGACTTTGGAAAAAAAATCAGACCTATTAGACTGACAATCCCAACTACTCTGGAGTAATTTATCTCGACCAAGTATAGGCACTACTGATCTCACGTAGACAAGAGTCTTCTCAATAAATTAGTTCTATGATATTGTCAAATTCCTTGGTTATGAATAGAGTTCAATCTAATCCAAATGCTTAGAAATAAATATGAAAAGAAACCCAAACTTATCCCAAGATAGATCCTATAAAATATTACCCAAACTCAAGCCTAAGAGGTGTCTACACATTTCCTATTATAACCCAAAGTGATTTATTAAATGAATTGCATCATTTTATTTGTTCTTTGATAAAATCAATTTCAGAATTCTAATAAACTAGAACACGCGCTTTAAAACACTTCACAAGAAGTAATTTCAAACAAATTAACCAAAGAACATTTGAATACTTTCAAAGAATACATATGGTATTTGTGCATCTCTGTAAGGGGGGGATTCCTTCATAAGGTACAGACAACAAATTATAAACAATTAAAGGTTCATAGCATGAGGATATTGCAATATCATAAACATGTAAATGAACACAACCAGTGGGAAAAATAGTATTCCCAAAAACTTGTAAAAACTGCAAAACTTGTAATAATTGGAAAAACTTGTAAACATTGAAGAATGTTGAAAAAAAACTCACTGAGCCATAAATTGTTATGAATGTCAAGATTGATATTCAAATCCTATTTAAATATGCAAATGTCAAGAATAAAATAGAAATTTAATTTCACATACCTCAAAAGGACAAGATCATGAGTTTACAGGTTTAAGATAGCAAAAAGATAGATAGTAACAAGAAAATGGGTAGATTCATCTATTAGAATAACCAAAACCATTGTTCAAAGCAAACCAATTTGAGACCTTGACAACATGTAGTATCAATATTAATGATGAGATGTTACAAAACACCAATATCGACAAATTCAAGATTAAAAAACATTCTAACAATGTTATATAATGTTGTGTTCAAAGGAATTATGAATATATTTTTTTTTAAATGGATCGGTGGTGATACAATCTAAAACTTTGAGAGGTTTGATAATGTCCAAGAATTTAAAATAATCTACGTCATTACTGGGTATTAAAAATTTGACAAAAGATACAAAGGTCAAGCATAATGTACCTGAAAATGTAGCGGGTACAATAAATAGTTTACAACTACCCAAATCAAAGGATGTTAGGGTTGCATGTACAACAATATAAAATCAATTATTTCACTAGTACATGTGAGCCTTTTTCCCATGGAAAATTGTTTCTATAGAAACATGTCTCTATCGCTATAGTGAGGCTTAGAAGCTTCAATTTTCATCGCATTAGCCACTCTTCGAATATTCCATCGGTATAGCGATAGAACATCGATAACACGTGGTGATTGTGTCTTTTTCTTCAAAAATAAATAAGAGTCGATATAGTGACATGTATGTGTTGTTATAGCCATGGATGTGCATCACTATAGCGACGGTTTACTGTGTAAAAAACAAGTGACTAAGTCAAATTGCATTGTTTGGGAATTGTTTTGCAGTCGCTAGAGTGATGAAAGATTGTCGCAAAAACTAGGGACTTTGTCATATTCCGTTGCGGGAGTGATGAAATTTTGTTGTAAAATCAAGCTACTAATTCATATCGCTTTGATTTAGCGACATGCATTAGTCACAATAGCGACGTAGGTTGGTTGTAAAAGCGATGAAAACCTGTCACTATAGAAACCAAAGTACGTTGACACTAAGAAATGGCCAAGTCATTGCCTGTTGCTATTGTGATGGTCTATCATCGTTATAAAGACAACAATATGTCGCTATAGTGACAAGCATTTGTCAAAAATTAGAAGAAACTAAGCACTGAATTGTCGCTATAGTAAAGTTTTCTATGTTGCTATAGCAGCAGAAGTACGTCTCTATAGTGACATTTATTGTGTGTTTTTAAATATATATATATATATATATATATATATATATATATATATAATTCGCAGCAAGGATTGTATTTCAAATCTAGGCCAAGTTCATNATCAGAAGACATTTGCTACAGTTGCTAGATATAATTCCATCAAAATCATTACGCTTTAGCTTCAATTTTTGGTTGGTCTATACACTAGATGGATGTAAAAACTACTTTTCTTAATGTTGTAATTGAGGAGGAAGTATACATAAATCAACGAAGCAGGAACCCTTTGCATGGTGCTCTAGGATTGATAAGAAACTTCACCAAGACTACTGCAGATCCTAACCTTTATTACTTATTTGATGAAATCAATATGCTTTTCTTAGTCCTATGTAGATTCCCTGACACTTTCAGGTAGTTCAAAGAAGCTCATTGCATCGTGTAAAACAGAGTTGTCCTGTGAATTTGACATGACTAACATTGGCCTTGTGCATTTTTTCTAGATATAGACATTTGAAAGATACAAATGAGGTATTCCTTGGGAAAGGTAAGTACACAGACGACATCTTGAAGAGATTTTAAATGTTGGATTGCATACCCTTGGCCACTCATGGTTCCAAATCTGAAGTTATACATTGATGACTCAACATTGGTAGATACCTTTTTTGTTTATAGAATGTTGATTGGTTCCCTTATGTATCTAGTAAATATTAGAATTGATACGGTATATATTTTTCGGTTAATAATTTGATCTAGTTCATCGTTGGACCTAGGGGAATTCATTGGATTGTTGCAAAGCATGTGCTCCAATACTTGAAAGTCACAATTCATATTGGCTTGAGGAGTGTGGGAGATGATGAGTTGATGTTGCATGGTTTATTAATTCTGACTTGGTAGCAAGAGATAGAAAGATTCAGTAGGAAGCAAGCAAAAAGCAGTTGCACTCAATTCAACAAAATAAAAGTATATACTTATAACAACCAGCTACTCTAGTTTTCAATCCATATGGATTCACAAATTGATAGCAGAGTTTATCAATCAAATGTTGAAGCACATGAAATTATATTGTAATAGTTAGATTTGTATCAAAATCTCTAAAAAGAATGAAATCCAATATTTCATGCTTGCTCCAAGCACATAAATATTTGATACCATTTCCTTAGAGATAGAGTTCAAAAGGGAGCAATGGTTCTTGAGTATGTTCCATCACATTCATAGTTTGCAATATTTGACGAAGCCCATCACTAAAGGGAAGTTTGAGATGTTGAAGGAGATCCTTGGCCTAGTGGTGAACACTTTCATCACAAAGAGGGAGTGTCAGATATTTTTTCCTATGTTTCTCAATCCATGTCCACCTTCAGTAGAGGTGCATGTACATTAAGTCCTCGTTCCTCTTTATTCCTATGCACAAGAGTGCAGATATTGGCACAGCAATGTGGGTGTGGGCACTTTAATCAGGATGAATAGGCATGGTTATAGAGAGAGTTAGAAGGTTTATTTATCATTCACCAACCTTAGTTGATTTCTAGTCTAGCATGTTTTATAGAATTAGAAGTGTTGTTTTATTTTTAGTATGAGTTGAGTTCTAAGTTTGCAAAGCACATAAATAGATGAGTTTCTAGTTTAGGCATTTTGAAGTTTGCATGATGGCTATTTATTTTAGAAGGTTATTCAGTCATTCATATTTGTACTAGTTGTTCTTGTTTTCGGTGTGATACGTTCATAGAATCTAGCATTCGTATTTTACAATTTTGATAGGAGTTTATCAGTTTAACTTTACATTTTCATAGTTTTAAAGTTGAACTTTTGAGAACAAAATCTGCTTACCAGGACATGAAAATTCAAAATTGACAGTTTAGTATTTCACTCATTTTATGAAAAATAGAACTCAATTCACAGGTTTTCCAAAATCAAGGGTTGAGAATTTTGAAAAAGAAACTATGATGTTATCTAATGAGTTCTTCTATTTTGTGCTATTTGGTAACCATGGAAATTGCGATTTTACCTAATGTGTTCTACTAAGTTATTATTTTTTTATTTTCTCAAAGACAAAGACACTTCATCACACAGTAGAATAGGAATGTGTTTGAACTTGAAATCCAAGATGTTTAGAATAAACTATGGTCATGTGTGCATTTAAGGAAAGTTAGACTTGCATTGAAGATTATACACATTCTTAAAGAAAACATTCAAAATTCCAAGTGATTCCATTCTAGGCATACCTTCATTCTGGAAAGGACTTACAGATGTGATGATGGACTTACCTGGAAATTCTTCTCCTTCAGTGGATTATGGAATAAGTCTTTCTATTATTTATTCTCCCATGAGGACGGTTAAGTTTTCACCCAAACACTGAGAACAAAAATAATTACAGTTTCAGAAAAATAAATGCTCTCAATAAACAACTAACAAACAGTCTTATGGAAAAGAACTTAAAATGAGGACCTAAAATGAGAAATTTATGAATGAGCTACCGATACTCACCATAGACTTGACATTCTAGAAGTTGAGTAATCAGTCATGACCAATGAACTTTTTAAGCCAACAAAGGAAGTAATCGTAGACTTAATAATTTGACCCTTTTTAGAAATACCTGAAGAGTAGAGGAAGGAAACTTAGTGAAAAACAATGAAAAATAAACGTCACACTCGATATTTGAAAATTCACCAAAAGTTCAAGCTCAAAGATATTCAATAGGAGAAAATTCAAAATTACTTACCTCAGTAGCACCCCATCCTAGTCCAATACCAAGAGCAGAACCTTCTTTGTATTTCAATTCACTAGACTACACAAGGCGCCACTCTAAAGAAATAGGATCCATAAAAATGTTTAATGCACATTTCATCTCATTTGGAGAAAAGCTACAAACTCTTAGGTAGATTCAACTCAGTTGTATTTTATAATTATTTTTCTCAATTTTTCAAATTCAAAGCTGAAACAATGAGACAATCTTGTCCAACATAGAAAAACCATACCTCAATATCCTTCATGTCCAACATGTCCCAAAAACAATGAGTTACAATAAACATTAAAGTACTTAAAACAATAACAGTAATAAGAGTAGCGATCTATATCTAATCTAAGTTGTTAATGAAATACAAGAACACATAACAGTAGCATGATATATCATATCTAAACAAATTATAAACTCAACATAAGATGTTAGGGAAGATCTCCCTTATCCTCAAAAAAAATGCTTATAAACAGTCTTCAACCTCTTAGTGTTAGGTTACTTGCATGAGACTCAACTAGACCAACATGCTTGTCAAAGGAGAGAACCTAGAACCGAAAAAAATATGAAATAGATCAACCAACCCTCTCAAATGAAAAACAGTAGCATCACAACAATACGACCAAATCGCAATAAAAAATGGCAGCAAAGTACTCCAAAAAATGTCATATAAGGTAGCAATATGGTGGATGGCATATAATGAGGGCTCTTAAGGTGAACGCAAGGGTCCAAGAGGACTTTCCTTATATGCCTTCAAATGGAGTTGACAAATTCCTGCCAGGAATCAATAATATCCTCATGCATCAAATATGCCCGCACTTGAAAGTAAAAATGCCCCCATCTAGTCAAAAATTCCCACAGGGTAATAGAGAAATAAAAATGCCCACCGGGAAATAGAGTAAAAATGTGTGTAGCTTGTAAAAATTCCCACATCAAGTTAAATATTCCCACATTTAAGTTTTGGAATACACTTACATAAATTATCCAATTTGGATAAGTAGTTGATTTGGGAAAATGTCTGCAACCTGTTGAGAAATGCTCTGCAGCCAATTTGTAAATGCTCGTTGGACTGATAAAATTTCCACACTACCTTATAAAATTCCCACGGGCACCAAACATATGCACGAATTCCCAGACAAATGCCCTCATAAATGCACAAAAGGTTGAAAAATTCCCGCAAACAACCATAGCAATAGATGAAGTAAAATGCAGGAATAAATTAGGTACAATATGTTTGCAAAAATCTACAGTTGTGAGATATTAATTTTCATCGATTCTGAAGATATATATGAGACAAATTAACTATCTTGAGATGAACATACCAACAAGGTTTCAGGGGGATCAGTATGGTTACATAAAGAAAAACAAATAAAGTGAAGCGGCATTGTGATGTTGTCATTGATGCATGCTTACCTTTTATAAATTTACTAGATGACTATTGATACATTCATTATGCAGGAATAAATGCACAAAAGGTTGAAAAATTCCTGCAGGAAACCATAGCAATAGATGAAGTAAAATGCAGGAATAAATTAGGTACAATATCTTCTCATAAATCTATAGTTGTGAGATATTACTTTTCATCGATTCTAAAGATATATGTGAGACAAATTAAATATCTTGAGATGAACACACCAGAAAATTTTTAGAGGGAGCAGTATGGTTAGATAAATAAAAATAAATAAAGTGAATCAGCATTGTGATGTTGTCATTGATGCATGCTTTCCTTTTATGAATCTACTATATGACTGTCGATACATTCATTATGCGAGCATGTCCTTACATGTCACAGGCATTTCAATGATAAAGTTAAACACTTGAAATGTATATCTAAAGTAAAGTTGTTATGGGAAGTCTGAGCTTATAAAGATATTCTCCAACTATATTGTACGACCACTTTGATGGAGGATTCCCATGACAGGTATAACAGTAAAGGAAAAAGTATGTTGATGGCAAAGGATGATGACACTGAAAAAAAGAATATAAAGGTTTATGACAAAGGATGATGACATTGCAAAAAGGACAAGACAATTTGGACATTAATTCAACATGAGGGTAGGTTACCTAGCCTTCTCAACTGTATGTGGTCATATGTCTCATGTGTCTCATGCAAAGAGTGGAAGCTCATAATCATAATCACTTGATAAGGAAGATCATGTGGTCATCTCATCTTCCTCAAGTTAACTCAGAAAGGGGTGGCCAGCCCCTTGAGGATGACCATAGTCCTCGAAAGATGTCACACATATTAAAAAATAAGCTATGCAACAAAACTGAACAAACATTTCGCATATAAATTCTAAAAAGCACAAATATAGGTATATTAATTGGTTTAATCATCGCGGTACTGTAAAATAGAGAACCTACATTAATAATCATTAAAGTAATGAAAACAAAAACATTAATAACCATAATCATTTAAATGATACAATATTGGACAATAATGAAAGGTGGGGTGAATCAATATGGTTACCTTTTTCCTAGTTTTATCCACTTTTAAAATAATAAATAACAAACAGAATCAACAAGATACAAAGAAAAAAAATTTATCATGGAATGCCAACTGGTAAAAACAACAAACACTTTCTATAACTTCAAAATTACGTTTTCAATTTCAAAAATATCTTATATATTATCCTTTTGTCAATACAAATTATCCAGTCTATGTCAAAAATGTATCCTATAGCCCATCATCAAAGGGTGTATAAAAGAAAGCCTCAATCCAAAACCAAAAAGACATTCCATGCAGTCAAAAGAAGCACATAATGAGCCCTGAAGGCTTATCCAAGGAAGCACCTAGGGGGTAAAGTGAAAATCCCCCCGAAGTAAGGCATTTATATGCCATGAAAACAACTCATCCAAAGGAGCAGTCAGTAGAGCATATTCAAAGGCTCAAAAAAACTTGAATCTTTTCTAAGAAAGATGACTAAGCCACAACAGTTGTGTTGAATAGCATAACTTAAAATAACAAGATGGTATCTCTCCCAATAGACTCTCCATCCAACATCTTAATATAGGAGAGTTTGTTGATGTATTTGTAACTTCGAAATGTATTAACTTGTAAATTTTTTATTGTATTTCATTATACCACAACAAAGATGTTTGTTCCTCCGATAGAGAGATTCATTAATATAATTAAGTCATGTAAAGTCATTGAGGTTAACCCTCTATTGTATGTTGGGGCATTAGACCCAAAGTTAAGTTGTAATAAGTTTATTAGACTCTCCTAGAGAATTCAGCCATGTAGGGAAGAAAGTCAAGAGGAAATTAAGTATAAATAGAGAGTGAGCCTCTCTATTTGACACACACACTCACTTAACAATAGCACATGAGTGAGAGAGGAGTAGCTCACACAAGTGAGAGAGAGAACAACTATCAGAGATTATCTTTGTACTTTTTGGTTTTACTTTTGTTATTGGTGCTCATTCTATCTCTCATGAAGTTGGGGGGTTTTCTCCTTTATGGTTTCCCCGAAAAAAAATATTTGTGTCTCTTGTCTCTTATCTCTTGTGATTATTGATGTCCATGTTATTCTCTTAGATAATATCCTAGATCATATTGATTAAATGATAAAAATTTAACATGGTATCAGAGATAACCTAAGAAGAAGACACTGTGCAGCTACGGAAGATAGGGCTTCTTAATTTTTGGGTTTCTATCCATATATCATCAACAAAAGGAGGCTAGGATAACTCTCCTTTGAGGGGTGCATCTTCTTGTAGAAGCATAATTTGATTCCAGCCATTTTTAGTTTTTGGCCTATCACTACTACGGGAAATTAGAGATCATCACAGAAGTGGAATTTTTTATTCATCCCAACATAGGATTGCTCTCCTCCTCAAAATCGAAATTTTTGGTTGGGTAAAACTCTGAGAAAATCAAACCCTAATTTGACCCCGAACCAAAAAATCAGCACTAAAAAGATCATCTCCAGATCCAGTTTGGGAATCTCAAATTGGTAAGATCTAAATATTTTGTATTTCCATTCGAGGATCTCATTAAAGATGTCTCATCACACCAAACTTGATGAAAATATTGAAGGAGATGATAACTTCCTAGCATGGAAGTATAGGATTTCTCTTGTTCTTGAAGAAAATGAATTGGACACCTACATAAGTGGAGAGGTTCCAGTTCCTGAGGGACATGAGGCTAAAGGCTTACACAAGAATAAATTGGTAAAGGCCAATAGGATTATTAATGATTCTATCAAGGATCGTCTTATACCACATGTGTCTTCCTTAAAGACACCTAAACAGATGTTCGATTCCTTGACCAACTATTTGAAGGGAAGAATATAAATCGGAAGATGACTTTATGAAATCAGTTGAAGAATGTAAATATCCAGAATGCAAAGACCATACAGTCATACTCACAAGGGTCTCTCAAATGAAAGAAAAACTTGAATCTATATAAGAAGAAGTAGAGAATGAGAAATTGTGATGACCACCTTGAATGGTCTCCCTAGGTCATGGGACTCCTTTATTCAAGGGATTTGTGCTAGAAGAAAGTTAATCACTTTCAGTATGTTGTGGGAGGAATTCTCATAAGAACAAGCTTGAAGAGTAGTTCAGAAAAAATTTGAGAAATGAAGATCAAGCTCTCACAGCAAACACCAAGAAAATTAAAAGGGAGCACTATCATCTCAAGAAAGGTAAGCATCAACACCAAAATCAGAAAGATAACCCTATAAGATCTAGTAGAGATCTATCTAATGTCAAATGTTATACATGTGATGGGAAAGGACACTTCGCCAGATATTGTCCTATAAATAAAGGTGGTTCTCACAAGAAGAAGGACAACAAAAGAAGATATCATGCTCACATTGCAGAGAATGATGAACCTCCCAGGAAGAGAGTCAAAGAAGAAAGTGTGAAGATTATTCAAGCGATGAAGAGTATGTTTTGATTTCTTCCCTCATCATAACTGTTAGAAATGGAAGCAGTGATTGGCTCATAGATAGTGGGGCTTCCAAGAATATGACGGGATTTAAAGAATCCTTTTTGAATCTATCCGAACATGAGTCACCCAACAAAGTGAAACTTGGGGATGACTACCGGTACCCTATAAAAAGAAGTGGTGAAGATTCTATAAGCTAGACTCTGGAAAATATATGAAGATGAAGGATGTCTTGTTTGTACCAGGACTAAAGAAGAATTTCCTATCCATATTTGCATTGGATGAAAAAGGTATGAGGGTTGCATTTATAGATGGACAAGGCCTTTTGTGGCCAAAGGGAAAGACTATAGATGATGCAGTAGTGATTGGAGAGCAAGAGGGAGGATTATACAAATTAAAGGGCCAAACAGAACAAGCTTTGGTCCATGACTCAGTAGAGCCAAGTGAACTTTGGCATAGAAGGCTTGCATATGTGCACTATAGGGCACTACCACTTGCAAGCAAAGATGTTGAAGGTCTTACAGAAATACAAGAAAAGAATGAAGGAATTTGCAAGGATGTGCAAAGGCAAAGAACACAAAGAAGACATTTCCAAGTTGAAAGAGCAAGGAAAAAGGAATCTTGGAAATTATCCTCTCTGATGTATGTAGTACGATGTCATCTAGTTCATTAAGTGGGTATGTATATTATGTTTTTTTAATTGATTATTTTTCTAGGAAGACATGGATATATTTCTTGAAAATCAAGGATGAAGTATTCAGTAAGTTCAAGGAATTCAAATCCTTGATATAGAACCACGCAAAGAAGAAAATCAAGACCTTTCGATGAGACAATGGTAGAGAATTCACATCAGATGAATTCAAATAATTATGTAGAGAGTCAGGGATTAAGAGGGATTTGACCACTCCATATAATCCATAATAGAATGGAGTTGCAAAAAGGAAGAATAGAACGATTATTGAAGTAGCAAAGGCAATGCTTCATGATCAGGATCTTCCTATGCATCTATGGGCAGAAGCTGCTAGGACAGCTGTGTATGCACAGAATCGTACTCCGCATAGATAAATTGAGAACAAGACACCAGAAAAAGTATTCTCTGGCAAGAAACTAGAATTCAGCCATCTCAGAATATTTGGTTACTTGGTGTACACACACATTCCTAAAGAAAAGAGGGCAAAGTTAGATCCTTCAGGAAAGAAGGGTATATTTGTGGGATAAAATGAAAGATCGAAGGCTTATAGAATATATTTCCTAGGATTCAAGAAGATCAACATTAGTGGGGACGTGACATTTGATGAAGACTTGGCTTACAACAAAGCTAGAAAGAGACCTATTGAATACCTTGAAGAAGCAGAAGTACCCAGGATCCAAGTTACAACAATGAATGAAGCAACTCCAGAAGAAGATCAAGAAATGGAAGAACCTCAAGAACCTGTAGATCCACCTAGTGAGAATGATTCTTAGAGGAAACCAGCATGGGTACAAGAGGCTATCCTAGGTGCACAAAGATATGGTGCTCCAGAAGGAATACACAGAGAAAGGAAGATACCTAGGCCATACTCTAGTTATGTAGCCTTGTTGTGTGACATCATCGATAAAGAACCTTCCAACTATGAAGAAGCAACATAAAAGAAAGAATGGAAGGTTGTTATGATCGAGGAGTACCAGTCTCTCATGATGAATGATTTATGGGATGTGGTCCTGAGACCAGAAGGGAAGTCTGTTGTGACTTCCAAGTGGATATACAAGATCAAGCATGCTGTAAATGGAAGCATAGAGAAAAATAAAGCGATATTTGTGGGACGTGGATTCTCCTTGAAGGAAGGGATAGATTATGAAGAAACGTTTGCACCTATAGCCAGATACACTTCCATCAAATCATTACTTTCTCTGGCTGCAGTGATGAAATGGAAGATACTCCAGATGGATGTCAAGACCACTTTCTTGAATGGTGTAGTGGAAGAGGTAGTGTATGTGGAGTAGCCACTCAGATTTGAGACACGTGATAGGGAGACTCATGTGTGTAAATTGAAGAAGGACTTGAATGGTTTGAAACATGCACTAAGGACGTGGTACGGCCGGATTGACAGCTT
Organism: Pseudotsuga menziesii; assembly: GCA_001517045.1. Taxonomy (NCBI): domain Eukaryota; kingdom Viridiplantae; phylum Streptophyta; class Pinopsida; order Pinales; family Pinaceae; genus Pseudotsuga; species Pseudotsuga menziesii. Next base: position 171,717 of record LPNX010141658.1, read on the forward strand.
CCTAAATAGTTTGGGATTTACCAAGAGTAAAGTGGATTCCAACCTTTAATACAAGGTTAAGGAAGGGAACCCAGTGATACTCCTACTATATGTAGATGACCTATTTTTGATAAGTGAGGATGCCATTGATTGATGACACTAAGAGGAATATTGCTGCCGAGGTCGAGATGAAGGACTTAAGAATGCTGCACTACTTTCTAAGCATAGAGGTGTGGCAGAGTGCAAATGGAATATCCCTTAGACAAGGGAAGTATGCAATGGAGATCCTGAAGAGGTTCGAGATGATGGACTCCAATGCCATGGCACAACCTATGGCATCCAACATGAATCTATTGAGTGATTCTTCATCAAATCCAATTGATGCCATGATGTATCATCAGATGATTGGATCCTTGATGTACCTAATGAATATGAGACCAAATATTTCTTATGTTGTGAACACATTGAGCCAGTTCCTGACGGATTCGAGACATGTTCACCTGATTGTTGCAAAGCATATTCTGAGGTACCTAAAGGGTACAGTTGATTATGGGCTCAAGTATGAGGTGAATCAGAAGATTAACCTGGAGGGTTATGTGGATTCGTATTGGGTAGGTAGTACCATTGATAGGAATATCACTTTAGGGTGATGCTTCAGTATGGGATCAGGTGTGATCTCTCGGTTTAGCAAGAAACAGTCCTTCGTGGCGCTGAGTACAGCCGAAGCAGAGTATGTCGCAGCTTGGTCAAATAGTTGTGAGGAAGTGTGGCTAAGGAAGCTATTGTCTAATTTGTTTGATCTCCAGTTGGATACTACTTGTATGTATTGTGACAACCAGATTTGTGTGAAGTTATCATAGAACCTAGTGTTCTATGACAAGTTGAAGAATATCGAGATCAAGTATCACTATATCAGGTATATGGTGCAGAGAGGAATAGTGAATCTCCAGTCTGTTGTGATAGACAAGTAGATAGCTGATTTATTGACCAAGTTGTTAGCCAGAGTGAAGTTTGAGTACTTCAGATATAAAATTGGTGTTCTTTAGATCGAGGTTCCCTCCAATGGGAAGTGATGATTCTAGAAGATGCAGATACACATGAGATCCTTTCTGACATGGTGGCAAGATGGGCCTCCCATGTTTGTTGATGTAAGTGTTAAGCCTTTCCAACATCGTGGTAGGCTGGGACTCCCATGGTCATTGATGTAAGTGCTGAGAGCCTTTTCAACATGGTGGCAGGCTAGGCCTCCCATGGTCGTTGATGTAAATGCTGAGCCTTTCCAACATCGTGGAAAGATGGGGCTCCCATGGTCATTGATGTAAGTGTTGAGAGCCTTTTCGACATGGTGGTAGGTTGGGCCTCCCATAGTCGTTGATGTATTGTTGATCCTTTCCGACATGGTGGCAGGCTAGGCCTCCCATGGTCGTTGATGTAAGTGCTAAGAGCCTTTACGACATGGTGGCAAGTTGGGACTCCCATGGTCGTTGATGTAAGTGTTGAGCCTTTCCAACATGGTGGCAGGTTGGGCCTCCCATGGTCGTCGATGTAAGTGTTGAGAGCCTTTTCAACATGGTGGCAGGATGGGCCTCCCATGTTCATTAATGTAAGTGTCGTGTTATGTGTATCTTGGTTGTGTTTCGTGGACAATGAGATGATTTGAATATGATGAGGTAATAGTAGGGTACACAGGTGTTTCAAGGCATGTAATCAATCCTAGGATTCTCCTTCAAGTTTTACAGTGGAATATAATCAGTCCTGGGAGATATTGCAGGTTTTTCAAGAGGCATATAATAAGTCCTAGGATGTACCTACTTGATGGCATGCTCATATAGATGATGAAGACCTACATGGAGGCTATTCCTACATCTAGAATGAAAAAGGGTTAGCTCTTTAGAACTTCCTATGATGAGTAGATTTGACAGATAGCACCATTTGCTCGAGATAGCAGCAATATTGATGATGATGATCCATCCTTGATGATGATCCATCTTTGATGATGATCCAGTGATGAATACTTGTGCTAATGAACTGTGTCAAGAGATTACCTTCCTAGTTAAGAGGGAGTGTTGATTTATTTGTAACTTTGGAATGTATTCACTTGTATATTTCTTATTGTATTTCATTGTACCCCGACGGAGATGTTTGTTCCTCTGATCAGGAAATTCATTAATATAATTAATTCACGAAAAGTCATTGAGGTTAACCCTCCATTGTATTTCAAGGAATTAGACCCCAGAGTGAAGTTGTAATAGGGTTATTAGACTCTCCGAGAGAATTCGGCCTTGTAGGGAAGAAAGTCAAGTGTAAATTAAGTATAAATAGAGATTGAGCCTCTCTATTTTACATACACACTCACTCAACAATAGCGCATGAGTGAGAGAGGAGTAGCTTGCACAAGTGAGAGAGAGAACAAATGTTGGAGATCATATTTGTACTTTTGGGTTTTACTTTTTCTATTGGTGCTCATTTTATATCTGAGGAAGTTGCGGGGTTTTATCCTTTATGGTTTCCTTGAGGAAATATTTGTGTGTCTCTTGTCTCTTGTGATTATTGTTCTACATGTTATTCTCTCAGATAAGATCCTAGATCATATTGATTAAATGATAAGAATCTAACAGAGTTTTCCCATCTCAAGAGAAACTGCTTCCTTGGATAAAACATCAGCACTCATATTGTGCTCCCTTTAAATGTGTTGAAAGTCTTATTCTTCCCTAGGAACAAAAAAGAAATCCCTCCCACACTCATAGCTCCCAAAAACAAAAATAAACCACCCTAGTTCACAATACCTTCATACCTTCACCCACTATTTTGGTTTTTCATGTTGTAGTATGGCCCAACTTGTAAAAACAAAAAACACTTTCTATAACTTCAAAATTACATTTTGATTTGGTTTTAATAATTTCAGAAATATCTTATTTATTATACTTCTTTTAGTACAAAGTACCCAGTCTATGTCAAAAACGTATCCTACAACCCATAATCAAAGGGTGTACAAAAGAAAGCCTCAATCCAGCACCAAAAAGACATTCCACGCAATCAAAAGAAGCACATAATGAGCCACGAAGGCTTATCCAGGAAGCATCTAGGGGGTAAAGTGAAAATACCCCCCGAAGTAAGGAATTTATATGCCATGAAAATAGCTCATCCAAAGGAGAAAATAGTATAGCATAGTCTAAGGCTCAAAAAAACATTAATCTTTGCTAAGAAAGATGAGTAAGCCACAATAGTTATGTTGAATGACATAACTTAAAATAACATGAAGGTATTTCTCCCAATAGACTCTCCATCCAACATCTCAATATAGGAGAGTCTTCCCATCTCAAGTGAAAGTGCTTCGTGGGATAAAACATCAACACTCATATTGTGCTCCCTTTAAATGTGTTGAAATTCTTCTTCATAGTGGATGTATCCCTAGGCATGAAAAAGAAATCCCTCCCATACTCATAGCTCCCAAAAACAAAAATAAACCACCCTAGTTCACAATACCTTCATACCTTCACCCACTATTTTGGTTTTTCATGTTGTAGTATGGCCTTTGAAAATGGCATAGGAAATAAGAACCACGAGATGGTATTTATTAAGCATACTCTGTGTGTCAAGCTTCGAAATGGTCACCATATTACACTCATATGAAAAATCATTTTCAAGAAAGGTTCTATTGACAATCCTGCTGACTACTGAGACAACGATAATTAATAAACATTAAAAAAGCAACAAACATTTAAAACTATCCATCTTACCTTCCCCCTGTCGCAACAACTAAATTTTACATCTTTCACTTACCTCACCCACAAACTAGGACTGAGGTTGCAAAGGAGTTTCCAAGGTTGCAGAGGAGGTTTTTCAGTTACCTCACCCACAAACTAGGCCCAAGGTCACATAGGAGGTTCCAAGGTTGTAGAGGATGCAACTCTTGTTCGTTCAGCAAACCCCTTCCTTGACACAACTAGAAAGCTATATTGTGAGCATGGTGAAACCATTAAGCTGCACCAGACACAGATCAATTTATTGTTTGACTCAATTTTTATAGTACGGTTTCTTCCTACATACAGCTTTTTATTGGGTGGGCATCGGGATTCAACTCAATTTTAATGGTATCCCATCTTTGGGAGCTTTATATCCTCAAGGTTGTCCACCCCCTTCCAAAAGCTACGCAGAGGTACATTGGTAGATTGAGATCGAGACCCACAAGAAAAGGTGAAGGTCACTAAGGCATTAGGAAAATCATAGGCTAAGGAAGCTTCAGGATCGGGTGGTTAAAAACTAGTAGTAGATCCAGTATAAGTAGTTTTTTCCTACGGAGATGTCTTCAATAAGTCAACTTCCCATGACATGTAAGGACATGGCCACATAAGTATGCAAGCACCCACACATGAAGACTATGTGCCCGTGACATGTAAGGACATGCCCACATAATGAATGTATCAACAGTCATCTAGTAAATTCATAGAAGGTAAGAATGCATCAAGGACAACATCACAATGCTGCTTCACTTTATTTGATTTTCTTTATCTAACCTTATTCAACGTTTTGTGCATCTTTGCAGGCATTTTTTTGGACCTACGTGCATTTGTTTGAGGCCTGCGGGCATTTTATATGGTAGTGTGGGAATTTTATCAGTCCAACAGGCATTTTCAAACTGGTTGCGGGCATTTTTCAATAGGCTGCGAACATTTTTCCAAATCAACAGCTTATCCAATTTGGAGAATTGATGTAAATGTATTTTGCAACTTAAATGTCGGCATATTTAACTAGTTGCGGGCATTTTTAGTGCACCTATGATTCCATGATCAAGCATACAATTGAAACAAATCAAGGACTTATGGAAATTCATCTACATCTGAGTGGTATTACAATATAGTTGAAGAATATCTTTATAAGCTCAGGCTTCCCATAACAACTTTACTTTAGTTGTACCTGTCAAGTGTTTAACTTTATCATTGAAATTCCTATGACATCTAAGAACATGCCTGTATAATGAATTTATCAACAGTCATCTAGTAAATTCATAAAAGGTAAGCATGCATTAATGACAATATCACAATGTTGCTTCACTTTATTTTATTTTCTTTATCTAACCATATTGCTCCCCCTGAAACCTTGCTGGTTTGTTCATCTCAAGATATTTAATTTTTCTCACATATATATTTCGAATCGATGAAAAGAAATATCTCACAACTGTAGATTTCCGAAAACATATTGTACCTAATTTATTCCTGCATTTTACTTCATCTATTGCTATGGATTCCTGTGGACTTTTTCCAACCTTTTGTACATTTATGAGGGCATTTGTCTGGACATGCATGCATGTGTTTGACGCGTGTGGGAATTTTATAAGGTAGCATGGGAATTTTATCAGTCCAACGGAAATTTACAAACTAGCTGCAGGGCATTTCTCAATAGCATGCAGACATTTTCCCAAATCAACTGCTTATCCAAATTAGAGAATTGATGTAAGTGTATTCTGAAACTTAAATGTGGGCATATTTAACTAGCTGTGGGAATTTTTACAAGCTGCGGTCATTTTTACTCTATTTCCGTATGGGAATTTTTATTTCTGTATTTCCCAGTATGCATATTTAACTAGATGGGGGCATTTTTACTCTCAAGTGCGGGACATGCCCGTGACATCTAAGAACATTCCCGCATAATGAATGTATCAACAGTCATCTAGTAAATTCATAAAAGGTAAGCATGCATCAATGACAACATCACAATGTTGCTTCAAGTTATTTTATTTTCTTTATCTAACCATACTGCTCCCCCTATCAATATATAGACTAGTTGCTCCCCCTCAAACCTTGTTGGTCAGTTCATCTCGGGCTATTTAAACATCTTCATAATTGATGAAAAGTAATATCTCACAAATGTAGATTTATGCCACAAGTTGTTCACATGCACTCAACTAATAAGGAACTTGTTGCATCTAGCAGTTTCACCAGTGGTCCCAAATACTAGTAGGTTGGTGAGTTGTTTGAGACTAGCTAATGGTTAGAGAGACCACATTTCAGAGGGGGTGCACCACCAGAGAAGAGAGAAACTAGTCTTTAGCAAGTGTGCATAGTGTATACCTTCCATGTAGGTCTATATAAGTGTCCATTCAGGTTCCACACAAGTATCAGAATTCAATGTTGGTGGGTAACATATGGAGGTTAGTGAATTGTTTGAGACCAGCTACTTTACCCTAGAATTCGCAACAAAGATTGTACTTCAAATCTAGGCATACCTATAGTCTCTTACAATGATGTTGGTAGGAAATGAGTATTAGAGACTAAATTTCGTTTTTAAAACTGATCTCCTCCTTGAAACTGTAATTAACCTAGATTTAAAAATGACACTCTTCACTACGGATTACATACACAATCATGGATAATTAAGGTTTCTTTCACACCCAGGTTTTCCCATACTTGGGGGATCAGAATTTTTTCTTCTATTTCACACACATTAGGCTACTGAGATTTGAGAAATTAATGCCTAGAATGATGCTACAGGTTTCTTTTATGCCCAGAAAGCTTGAGAACTCCTTGGTGGACACCCATGCAATATAGGTAGTAATAGGATGTACACCAACAACTTGGATGATATCTTGTGGAAATAAAGAGGAATATGGAAACAAGGGTGCATCCGCATAAACATCATAGGAACAAATACTTAATTTGGGATCAAATTTGCAGAATTATTCTCCTCTTGAGGTTTTCCACCCAACCATAGGCTCACACTTTACAAAGACTGCAACACCCCGGTTTTGACCCCGTTTGCATTAATGTATATGATGTAAACATTATAAGGAATCATGATAAGGAGCTCAAGGCCAAGGCCCTGTCATTGATTAGAGTTTGGTGTGTAGGCGATCCTGGTTGATGCCTATGGTTTTTGTGCTAAGTCAAGCACGTTTGTAAACATCATGTAACTATGCAAATTAATGAAAAAGACCATATCTGGCTATGTCATTGCAACGAAAATGATATGGGGGCATGATTTTCCCAACAAATAGGGAGGGGGAATGTTTAGCATTGAGCCTTTGGGGGAAACCCATCAAATATGCCAACTACCCTTTTTCTTTTCTTTCTTCCCAGCCATTTATTTCTGCCAGAATTTGGTTGAGGCAGTTATTCCATGGGAATGGGAAGAGTATGGGAAGAAATTCAAATTGGGCAGAGCACCCATTTTTGAATATCATGTTTTGACTACATGGGCAAGAAAACACCCAAAATCATATGCCGTTTCATCATGCATGCATGTTTCATCTTCCCTCACGTTTTAGGGGAGCTGCAGGATGTTTTATTCATCCATCCTTCATTCACGTGGAGCCTGTAGGCAGTTGAACTGTCCTGAGTTTTATCCTTCACATTTCAGTTTTCTTTCCTCAGTGTGCATGCCCAATGGACCATTGGGCCTTCAGGAAAACATTATGATTTTTGGGGGATCATTCTCTATATTTTCCATTGAGTTCATACACGCGGGTATTTCATCTTGTTTTGTAGAACCGGGTTTTGTTTTGGGTTGTTCCTTTGTTTGTTACTATCCTCATCCGCTCAAAGATTTGGTGGTCTCCTTTGATTTGAAACGAATGAGCAGTGGAGATCACTTGATTTCATGAGAAAGAGTGGTCATCTTTGGTTTCCTCAGTGTTATTGTGCAATAGTCTCCTTTGTCACAGAGTGAGTCGAAGCATGTTTTGTTGTGTTGACATTGTGGTTTGTTGTGTGTCCATATTGCTCTATCTCTGAACTGGTTTGGGGAGTGGGGAATGTGGTCTGAATTAGCTTGCTAACATTAATGTGAGAAGGAACCTCATAGACAGATCTAGAGGGATGGTTTTCTTCTTTGCATACCCTGAACAGCACTGGAAGGGAAGGAATAGCCTAAGGGATTGGGTAGCAGAGGAGGGGATGCTTCCTTGTGTTGGTTGTATAGATGTACTAGAAGTCAGGATAGATCTAGTCCAGGTGTCCATAGCTCTATGGTTGAGCTCACTAGCTTAGCAATCAACCTTTCCACCTCCTTTACATCCTAATAAACCCAACTAGTAGTTGGCTTGGCTGTGTCTTGTGTGATTCCTGGATGAACATTCTATGAAACCCAACAATGAGATGGCTTGGCTTTGTAGCCTGATAAATCCATTTGTTTGACTTGTTTTTCCTTGCATCCTTCTAAGCCCAACTGTGTTGGCTTGGTTGAGCTGTGTTGTATCTTTGGCTATGTGTTAGCCTGCTAGTGTCCCTTATTCATTGTGGAAATCATGCCCAGCTTGAGGGTGGTAGTGTTGCTGAGATATTGATGAGCACACTGGCCTATGGTTGGGTGGAACGTTGCACCAACATAGATGGTTGCGGACAATTTCTTTTCAAGATAAGTATTTCTTGTGTGCAATCTCTGCAACTGTATTTGTTTAATGAATTGTGATGAACATGTTGAATGCTTTGATGAATGTATTTGCTTCCTATATATATTACATGTTTACACATCTGTGTATGTTTTAAGTTCAATGCATTCTATATTATCCATGTGTTCAACTCTGAATCTGTAATTTCTTGATGGAATATGACTAACTTGTTTAATGTGTTGAATTGATGAGTTGATCCATTGTATGATTTCAATTTTATCCATCTATGTGTGTTTCCTTCAATGCAATTTAAACTAAGTTACAGGGTTATATTGGTCGAATTGATCATGACCTAGATGATCAAATCGATCCAAGATTTCAGTTATAAAGTTGAATTTTCTGCTAGAAAACTTCCTTTCTGCAATTTTTGGGATGCAGGTTTCGAAGATCTCGGTTTCCGCAATTTTCCTTCCGCAACTTGCGGGATGCGAGATGCGGAAACGACATTCGATGAATTCTGATCTCCGCAATTTTATCTCTGTAACCTCCTTTCTGCATGCAGGATATGGGATGCGGGATGTTGAATGCGGGATCACAATTTAAATATTCCACTATTCTATAACTCAAGTTTTTTGTGTCGTCGATTTTTGCAAGATTATTCTGAGCCATTGATTTGATTCTGGATGCAGAACATTTTTTTATCGTTGATTTATGTCGTGTTTTCTCTTCGTCATTCGATCTCCTCTGAGATATTTCCTTGCAAATCATCGAACTGATCAATGGAAGACGAGAGGGAACATGATAGTGTTGGAAATGTCAAGAAGTATTTCATGGCCATGCCCTTTGTTTCAACGAACAAAACAAAGGTTCTTGATAAAAAAATTAATTCCATAGGTATATGGGGTATGGGTACGTGACAAAGTGGTATCAGAGCTATTGGTTACAACATTGGGCTTGGATGGGATAAGTGAATAGTTTTCAGAGCAAAGGTTGCAACACTAGTATAAAAGTGCCAAGGCAATTAGTTGCAGAAAGAAAGCTACTATGAGAAAGAAGTGTTATTTAGCATAATTTCTAAATTGATCCAACCCGATGAAATGCACCATGACCGTAGATCTAGATTCTACTATGATCTTGACCATTCATTCCTGCAATAAGAAGTTGGTAAGTAATTGTTTGAATTTATGAGATTGACTAACAACTGATGTTGTTAACACATTTTGCAGAGTCATAGTGTCGATTGAAGAGTTTATCTTGGTCCGACTAAGGAGGTCAAAGAAGATCAACGCCAAGAAAATTAACAGGATGGATGATGCATAGGATCCCTGTGGATGTAGGAAAGATGCTATGGGGGAAAATCCAAGAGATCCACAAGAGGGAAGAAAGCCACCCTAATCCTAGAGATGTGGAGGACCCCATTTGCTCCGGATTCATCCATATGGGGAAGGATACATAAGGTTAGCTTACGATGTCCAAGGTCATGGGACTAAAGCTATTAGGAAGAGGGAATAAGAGAGTTCCCCAGATGTTGGACCTACCATAGGAAGCCTAAGGGAAGAGTTGTAGGATTGAAAAGAAGAAAATAAAAGGTTGGTCAAGGCCTTGTTATAGAAAAACCAGTTGACTACAGCCATGCTACAGAGTTTGGTAGATCCCCAAAGGTAGAGAAAATCTGGGCATCAGTTAGTAAAGATAGAAGGGAGTAGGATAATTTCCTACAAGAAGAATGAGAATCTTAACCCAAGGAAGAAAGGTTTTAAACCTTCTCACCTCTTGAAGCAACAAAGGTAGCCACCACAAGTTGTGATTGAGCAGGCCAGAGTGATGAGGGAAAAGCTAAAGGAACCACTCAAATGTTGGGGATGTGAAGGACCCCATCTGTATAGGAATTTTCTACCTAAGAATAGGAATGAGGGTCAAGTCCCTAGCACCCAAGAAGCTAAAAATGTGGGCCAGGAAGCAGAGACCATTCCTAAAATTTGTGCAGTGTTAGAAGACCACTAGGAAGGCCATGACTCAACTATAGTGGAAGTTGAGGGTGAAATTGTTGAACAAACTGTTTCTATTTTGACTGACCCTAGATCAACTCACAGCTATATCTGCCCTAGACTTGTTGAGACATGCACTTTGAAGAAGTCAAAGCATAGAAGATCATGGTTAGCCCAACTAGCCACTGGAACCAAGAAGGAGATTAGTGAGGTGATAAATAAATGTCCATTTTTCATGGATGGGTTAGTCACTTATGCAGATCTAAATGTTCTGCCACTTGGATCCTATGATGTCCTCATCAGAATGGATTGGCTGGAAGCACATCGACAAAAGATTTATTGTTACAACAAGACTTTTGAGTTCTTGGATGAAGAAGGAAACCTAAGGGTTGTGAAAGGCTTGCCAAAAGTGATCTCTGGAAGGAAGTCTTCAATAATGCAGCTGAAGAAGTTCTACAGAAAAGGTTGCAGAGTGTATGCAACTCATGTTTTGGAGGCAGCAGAGTATGATACTCCTAGGTTGGAGGGATTTCATATGCTACAAGAATTCGGGAATATTCTTCCTGATGAACTTCCAAGGCTTCCTCTGAAGAGTGGCATTAATCTTACCTTTGAGCTTGTTCCTGGAATAGAAATAGTGTCCCAGACACCCTGTAGGATGAGCATACCAGAAATCCTAGAACTGGAAATGCAACTACAAGAGATGTGGGAAAAGAGGTATACCAGACAAAGTGTGTCTCATTGGGGAGCACCATTCATGTCTGGGAAAAAGAAAGATGGTACACTCTGGTTGTGTATTGATTATAGACAGCTCAGCAAAGTCACTGTGAAGGAAAAGTATCATTTTCATGGAGTTGATGACCTCTTTGATCAAATGAGAAGAGCAAAGGTATTTTCGAAGATTGAATTAAGTTCTAGTGACCAGCAGGAAAGGATCGGGGATGAAGATGTTCATAAGACTGCCTTCAAAGAAAGGTATGGATATTATGAGTTTGTACTTGTACCATTTGGGTTCACAAATGAACCATCTACATTCATGTGCCTCATGAATAATGTTTTCAGTAAGTATCTGGACAGGTTTTCCCTTGTTTTCCTTGATGGAATTCTTATCTATTTTGAGAATGAGGAAGAACATGTGGAACATTTGAGGCTGAATTTCAAATTGCTCAAGAAGCATAAGTTGTATGCAAGTTTGAGCAAATGTGACTTCTATGAAGATAGAATTCATCATTTGGGTCACATTATTTCAGATAGAGGAATATCTGGAGACCCTGAAAAGATTGAGGCCATGATGAACTGGCCTACTCCAAGAAATTCAACAGATGTAATATCTTTTGTGGGACTTGCAGGGTATTGTAGGAAGATCACTGAAGAATATTTTGCAGGAAAATTTGAGTCTATGTATGGGATGAGGAAGCCTGGATGTGAACTTGTAGTTCCATGAGGAAATGGCCCTTGTGTGTATAGTCATACACACGAGGACTTCCTAAAGACTCAGGTAGAATCACCTGAGCAAAGCAGCATGGTTGTGCCCAATGAAACCAAGGCATGAAACTGCCATACGCTATGAGAAGGATCTCATGACTAAAATAAACTTTTGAATAGAATAGATTTTGAACTTTAGATTTTAAATTTTGTTGATGATTGTTAAGTAAATATTATTAACTATTTGGCTTACCTAAAATGGTGTCAAGATGACATGTTGTATGTGAATGTATAGGTTTTGGGCATCATGTGTAAGTAAGGGATGAGTACTCCCCACTTGCATATGAGGACGACCTCATGGTTACAAAATATGGTTTTCTGTGGTAAGCAGAATTGTGAATTCGAATTTTAGATTAACTATAGATGTTATTAATCATTTGATAGTCGAAAATAGATTTCAAAAATCTATGATTAAATTTTTATGGTGACATCTCATATGAATTTGTTGCATATATGTAACACATGTGAGATGATGAAAACATGTGATGCTTGTACATGACTCCTCGGAAGGGTGTACTTGGATACATAGCTTCTCGGAGGGATGTTCCTGGAATAGGTTTGAAATCCTATAATTGCCATTATTTTTATGATGACCTCTCATATAAACTGCATGCTCGTATATAACACAGGTGAGATGATGGTGGTCCACCCCTGGAGTACATAGCTCTCGGGAGGATGCATTTGAGAAAGATGACTCCTCTGGAAGGATGTATGAGGGTACATAGCTTATGTTCCCCCTGCCAGCTAAGCACCAATATGCATCACTGGGGATTCCCAAGGAGCAATAAATCTGAATAGACTTCTTTCTGCACACATCCACGTCGTAAGGGGACTATCACGAGAGTGGGGGATTTGTGAAGAGAATAACCCCTATGTATTATGGTGTCTAGATAGCAAGCGCCTAAGAATTGGTAAGAACCTGGGAATGGTGCTAGTCCCATACACTAGATCTGTCATCAAGCACCCAAGGATGTGTTAGGCTATGAAGCTAGGCTAACCAGTACCACGATCATGAACTTCTATATAGATAAGTTTTGGATTACTTAGCAAACCCTGGTTTATTTTCTTTAATTATACATGAGAATATGATGTAGCCATGGTTTTCAAAATCTTGTTATAGATCACATCCTATAGGAATGAATCTGACATGTGAATTAAATTCATGGTGGTGTTTTGAAGTGAAGCAGCTGAGCTTGATGAGCACCTAGAGGAGGTGCAGGCTCTTGAACATAACTGCTATTGAAACACCTGAAGAGGTATTGGGATCAGGAATGGAGCTGTCGAACCTTAGTTGAGAAGTATTTACAGATGATCTAAGGCTTGTAGAAATTTGGCTACTCTTTAATGCACATGCAGGTCTAGGGTGGGATTGGGTTGTGAGTGCCATGGTTGTATAAAGCCAATTCGGACACCTGTGGAACCAAAAGAAGCTACTTATGTAGATGAGTATTTGGTTCACTTGGAAACTTTTTGTTGATTTTATGTCAATATACATGTGCATGTGATTCATCTATGATTTTGGAAAATCTTGTGAATAATAACATGGGAAATGACTCATTGCTTGGGGTTTGAGCATAGGTATTGTTGGTTTCCAAAGACATTGGAAATGTTCCAAGCTATGGAGAAGGATTCTCCAAGACCAGAAAAATATCTAGTGGTGTGTGTTGATGCATGCAAGCAAGGACTTGGAAGAGTTACAGGTCGTGCCATCAAACAGATAAAGGTGCAGAGGAAGCATTGCGGTCTTGAAAAGGCTACATGGGGGTTGGAGGATGCCATGCGACTAACACATTCATTGTTGGTTCAATTTTTGTAAAGCAATGAGGTCAGTGCCAGTGTATTTTTCTATTTTATTAAATTGTTAAAAACTAAGGACAGTGCTATTGAAGGGGAGGGGAATCTAACACCCCAGTTTTGACCCCATTTGCATTAATGTTTATGATGTAAATATTATATGGAATCATGACAAGGAGCTCAAGGCTAAGTCCCTGTCATTGATTAGATTTTGGTGTATAGGTGATCCCGGTTGATTCCTATGGTTTCTGTGCTAAGTCAAGCACGTTTGTAAACATCATTTAACTATGCAAATTAATGAAAAAACCCACATTTAGCTATGTCAATGCAACGAAAATGAGATGGGGGCATGATTTTCCCAAGGAATAGGGAGGGGGAATGTTTAACCTTGAGCCTTTGGGGAAAACCCATAAAAACTGCCAACTACCCTTTTTCTTATCTTTCTTCCCAACCATTTATTTCTGCCAGAATTTTGTTGAGGTAGTTAATGCATGGGAATGGGAAGAGTATGGGTAGAAATTCGAATTGGGAAGAGCACCCATTTTTGAATATCATGTTTTGACTGCATGGGAAAGAAAAAAACCAAAACCATATGTTGTTTCCTCATGCGTGCACTTTTCATATTCCCTCATGTTTTGGGAGAGTTGTGGGACGTTTTATTCATCCATCCTTCATTCACATGGATCCTGCAAGCAGTTGAACCGTCCCGAGTTTTATCCTTCATGTTTCAGTTTTCTTTCCTTAGTGTGCATGCCTAGTGGACCATCGGGCCTTCAGGAAAACTTTTTTATTTTTTGGGGATCATTCTCTATTTGTTTTCATTGAGTTCATGCGTACTGGTATTTCATCCTGTTTTGAAGAATCACATTTTGTTATGGGTTTCTCCTTTCTATGTTACTATCCTCAACCATGCAAAGTTTTGGTGGTCTCCTTTGTTGCTGAATGAATGAGCAGTGGAGATCACTTGACTTCATGAGAAAGAGTGATCATCTGTGGTTTCATCATTATTATTGTGCAATGGTCTCCTCTGTCACAGAGTGAGTGGAATCTTGTTTTTCTATGTTCACATTGTAGTTTGTTGTGTGTCCATCTTGTTCTATCTCTGAACTGGTTTGGGGTGTGGGGAATGTGGTATGAATTAGCTTTCTAACATTAATGTGAGAAGGAACCTCACGGACAGATCTAGAGGGTTGGTTTTCTTCTTTGCATACCTTGAACAGCACTATAAGGGAAGGAATAGCCTTAGGGACTGGGTAACAGAGAAGGGGATGCTTACTTGTGTTGGGTGTGTAGATGTATTATAAGTCAAGCTAGATCTAGTGCAGGTGTCCATAGCTCTGTGGTTTAGCTCACTAGCTTAGCAGTCAACCTTTCCACCTCCTTTATAGCCTAATAAACCCAATGGGTAGTTGGCTTAGTTGTGTCTTGTGTGATCCCTAGCTAAACATTCTGTGAAAACCAGCAGTGAGATGGCTTGGCTTTGTAGCCTGATAAATCCATCTGTTTGACTTGTTTTTCCTTGCAGCCTGCTAAGCCCAACTGTGTTGGCTTGGATGATTTTTGTTGTATTTTTGGCTATGTGTGAGCCTGGTAGTGTCCCTTATTCCTTATGGAAATCATTCCCATCTCAGGGGTGGTAGTGTTGCTGAGAGATTGATGACACACTGGCCTATGGTTGGGTGGAACATTGTAGTGACATAGCTAGTTGCAGACAAGTTATTTTCAGGATAAGTATTTCTTGTGTTGTATTTGTTTAATGAATTGTGATGAACATGTTGAATGCTTTGCTGAATGTATTTTCTTCCTATATATATTGCATGTTTACACATCTGTGTATGTTTTAAGTTGAATGCATTCTATATTACCCTTGTGTTCTACTCTGTATCTGTAATTGCTTGATGGAATATGACTAACCTGTTTAATGTGTTGAATTGATGAGTTGATCCATTGTATGACTGCAATTGTATGCATATATGTATGTTTCCTTCAATGCATTTTAAACTAAGTTGTAGGGTTATATTGGCCAAATTGGTGATGACCTGGATGATCAAATCGATCCAAGATTTCAGTTAAAAAGTTAAATATTCTGCTAGAAAATTTCCTTTCTGAAAATTGCGAGATGCAGAATTACAGGATTCGGGATGTGGGATGCGGGATGCAGATTTCACAGATCTCGGTTTCTGCAATTTTCCTTCTGTAACTTGCAGGATGCAAGATGCGAAAATGACATTCAGTAAATTATTCTCTCCACGACTTTACCTCCATGACCTCCTTTCCACATGCGAGATGCAAGATGCGGGATGTAGGATGCAGGATCACAATTTAAATATTCTACGATTTTGCAACTCAAGTTTTTCGCGCCGTCGATTTTTGCGGGATGATTCTAAGCCATTGATTTGATTCCAGATGCAGAACAATTTTTTATCTTTGATTTCTGTCACATTTTCTCTCTGTCATCCGATCTCCTCTGAGATATTTCCTTGTAGATCGTCAAAATGATCAATGGAAGATAGGAGGGAGCATGACAATGTTGGAAATGTCGAGAATTATTTCATGGCCATGCCATGCGTTTCAATGAACAGCAAAGGTTCTTGATGAAATTTTTAATGTTATATTTTTATCATTCAAGCTAGCATTATGATCTTAGGATCTTTAACTGAGAGAATAATATGCACAGTAGTAAAAACACAAGAGACAAGAGACACAAATAATTTTCCTCATGGAAACCATAAAGGATAAAATGCCGCAACTTCCTTGGAGATAGAATCAGCACCAAAAGTAAATTTCGAAAACATAAAGATGATCTCTCGACAGCAGTAGTCTCTCTCTCTGATTCCAGTAAATTCTCCTCTCACTCATGCGCCTCAATGAGTGTGTGTGTGTGTGTGTGTTAAATAGAGAGGCTCACTCTCTATTTATATTATTTCATTCACTTGAAACCCACTACAAAATGTCAGCCTCACTTAACAATTACTTACTAGATCCAACATCTCTAGGAGTGTCTAATAACCCTAGTGCCCCACAACTTGTGGGGACTTTGCCTCATTCGACCAACAAGGAGGGTTATCCTTAACATAATTATGGGGACTATTTCCCTAACTTACAATGACTCACCTAGGGTTAAATTCTCTAGGATAGTCTAATAACCCTAGGGCCCCACAACTGAGGGTACTTTAACCCTTGACCAATAGGAGGGTTACCCATAATGACTTAACATGACTTTTTTACATTATAGAACCTCTTGATAGGAACATCAGGGAATGACATGACTCAATTACATTACAGACACATCCTGAAATAAACATCGGGGTACAATACATAAGATATACGGATGAATACATTCCGAAGTTGCAAATACATTAACACTCCCTCTTAACTAGGAAGGTATTCTCTCGACACAATTTATCAGCATAAGTCTTCTTCTCTATATCATCTAGATCATCATCGAGTCCTCGTCATCTTTAAGTCATCTTCATATTCAAGTCATCTTCATCTGGATCTGGATCATCACTCGATCTGGATCATCATCACTGGATCTAGATCATCACTCGATCTAGATCATCATCACTAGATCTGGATCATCACTCAATCTGGATCATCATCACTGGATCTAGATCATCACTTGATCTAGATCATCATCACTGGATCTAGATCATCACTTGATCTGGATCATCATCACAAGATCTAGATCATCACTCGATCTAGATCATCATCACTGGATCTGGATCATCACTCGATCTAGATCATCATCACTCGATCTGGATCATCACTCGATCTGGATCATCATCGCTAGATCTACATCATCACTCGATCTTGATCATCACTGCTGGATCATTACTGTTGGATCATCATCATGGGTGCTATCTCATGATTCTTCTCGTCATAGGAAGTTCTACAGAGCCATCCCTTTTTCATGTTGGTTGTAGGCCTAGCCTCCATGTAGGTCTTCTTCAGTGCTTATATCTAACACCAAGTCAGAATGGCCCACCCAGCACTTACATCTAACCATGAGAGGAACACATCCAACACCATGTCAGAAAGGCATGCCCAGCACTCACATCTGATCATGTAGGAACCAATCCTATAATCACATCAGAAAGGCTCAGCACTTATATCTAGCCATGCGGGAACACATCTTGCAACCATGCTAAAAAGGCTCTGCACTTACATCCAACCATGTGGGAACACATCCTGCAACCATGCTGGAAGGGCTCTGCACTTACATCCACCCATGTGGGAACACATCCTGCAACCATGATGGAAAGGCTCTGCACTTACATCCACCCATGCGGGAACACATCTTGCAACCTGATGGAAAGGCTCTGAACCCCAAGTTGAGGGTTCCTGGTGACTGACCAAGTGCCTCCAATCTCCAAGAGAATGGCATCAGCCCTTATATCTGATCAAGTGGGAACACATCCCTCAATCACATCAGAATGGCGATGCGCTCACATATGATCATGTGAGAACACATCTCACAGTCATATCAGAATGGCTCTTAGTCATAGACCAACTATTCCTGGTAACTGACCAGGCACCTCCATTCTAAGAATGGAAATAGACCTTATATCTGATCATGTAGGAACCAATCCTATAGTCATATCAGAATGGCTCAACACTCATATCTGACATGGAAGGAACCAATACTCTCACCATGACAGAATGGCTCGGCCCTTACATCTGACCATGGAAGGAACCAATCCTCTCACCATGTCAGAATGGCTCACGGACTCATCACTTCCCCTTGGAAGGGACCTCGATCTAGAGAACACCAAGCTTCTCCATGATGTACTCCAACTTAACTCTAGCCAATGGCTTCGTCAACACATTAGCTATCTATTCGTCTGTTGCAACATACTAGAGCTTCATTGCTCCCCTCTGCACCATATCCCTAATATAGTGATACTTGATCTCGATATGCTTCGACTTGTCACGAAACACTGGGTTCTCTAACAACTTCACACAACTCTAGTTGTCACAATGTATATAAGTAGCATCCAACTAGAGATCAAATAAATCAGATAGTAGCTTCCTCAGCCATACTACCTCACAACTAGCTGAACAAGCTACAACATACTCTGCTTCAGTTGTACTCAGTGTCACACAGGATTGCTTCCTGCTAAACTAAGAGATCACACCTGATCCCATACTAAAGCAACACCCCGAAGCGATCTTTTATCGATGGCACTTCCTGCCCAATCTGAATCAACATAACCCTCCAGGTTAATATTTTGACTCACCTCATACTTGAGCCCATAATCAACTATACCCTTCAGGTACCTCAGAATATGCTTTGCAGCAATCAAGTGAACATGTCTCGAATCTATCATGAACTATCTCAAGGTGTCCACAGCAAAGCAAATATCTGGTCTCATGTTCATTAGGTACATCAAGGACCCAATCATCTGATGATACATCGTAGCATCAACCGTCTCTGATGAAGCATCACTCAATAGCTTTAGGTTCGATGCCATAGGTGTGGCCATAGCCTTGCAATCCATCATCCCAAACCTCTTCTGGATCTCTATTGTATATTTCCATTGTCCCAGGGAAATTCCATCTACATTCTGCCACACCTCCATTTCTAGAAAATAGTACATCGACACATAACAGGAGCATCACTAGTCTTTCTCCTTCAACCTTGAAGCAAAGGTTGGAATCCTCTTTACTCTCAGTAAGGCCTAGAGTCATCAGTAATCTGTCCATCCTATCGTACCATATCGAACCTCAAGATATTGTGTAGTCACTCCCTCTGAAGCGGAGCATCATACTCCCTCTGTCTTCCATACTCTATGCACTGAAACATTTTGTACCAGAGTGACAAGTAGCTTCCTATGCTACTAATATTCTATGTACCCATCTAGTGTATAGAATTTCATCTTCAACCTTGTAGCAAAGGTTAAGATCTTCATCAAGCTCATCATGTATGTGTTTCAACTCCCACTGGCTGCAAATGTCTCTTCGTAGTCTATGCCTTCTTTTCGTGAGAAGCCTTGTGCTATGAATATTGCCTTGTATCCCACGATGTTTCCATCTACTGCATGATGGAATTACTACATCCTAGACATCATTCTTCTTGAACTGGTCTTCCCTTTCTTCTTGGTTACTTATTTATAGCTGGAAGGTTCTGCATCAATGATGTCGCTGCATTCGTCATATTATTCTTCATCTTGAATTGTCATCACTTGTTCTTTGGAACAAGTCTCACCCTTCTTTGCTTGTAGGCAATTATGTATGCGATATTTCCTACAAGTCAAATGCATTTGTATGGTTAGAAACATTTCATAAGGAATATTCATACTGGCAAATTCTTATGCATAAATATATGATCAGGAAACTACTTTAGCCAATACAACATTCATCCATGTCTCATGGAAACTTTCTAGATGCCTTCCATCTCTATCAGGACAACATTGAGATTGTGCACTAATCCAATATGTTAGCAAAGAGGTTTCATTCTAGATAAGTAGCAATGGAGAGTTGTATAGCACCATGAGCTACTTACCCATTACATGCATATTAGAAGTATATTGTCAAACATTCTATCATGCATAATACATTAACTGAATATAAACAAATGCATAACAAAACAATATCATGAAATGACAATTGAATACTTATCTTTATTTGTTTCATGGGTGGACTCCTTCTTGAGCCTTTAGCTTCATCATCTTCTTCATTCATAATAGCTTCGTTTCTTATCCAAACGCTAAGGTGGATAAGAGGTTCTTCAAGAGTTGAGTTCTTCATATTCCGCATTGCTTGAGGGATCTTCTTTGGATGGTGAGAGTTTGATCTTCCCATCTTCTTTTCTCTTACTATGAGTTTAGCATCTTCTTGTGTGTGCTCTTCCTGAAATATTTCTGAAAGTAATCACTTCCTTCTGGCACACATTCCTTGAATGAATGAATCCCATGATCTTGGGAGGCCATTCAAGGTGGCTATCACCACTTCTGCATTCTCCACTTCTTCTTCTACCGCTTCAAGTTGTTATTTGATTTGAGTGACCCTTGTAAAGTATGACTGTATGGTCTCTGCATTCTAGATCTTCACATTCTTCAACTGGTTTCTTAAGGTCATATTCTGATTTATGTTCTTCCCTTCAAATAGCTTGGTCAAGGAATCAAACATCTTCAGTGTCTTTAGGGAAGACACTTGTGGTACAAGTTAATCCGTGATTGAATCAACAATGATATTCTTGGCCTT
Source organism: Pseudotsuga menziesii (assembly GCA_001517045.1). Lineage (NCBI taxonomy): Eukaryota > Viridiplantae > Streptophyta > Pinopsida > Pinales > Pinaceae > Pseudotsuga > Pseudotsuga menziesii. The sequence goes on from LPNX010141658.1 coordinate 192,495, forward strand.
GACCAAGTTCTTCTTGTGTAAGGCTTTGAGCCTCATCTCCCTCTGGAACTGGAACCTCTCTACTCATGTAGGTGTCCAATTCATTTTCTTCAGAGAGATCATATACTTCCATGCTTGGAATTTGTCAACTTCACCAAGCTTATCATCAAGCTGATGTGATAGATCACTTTGAAATGAGAACCTAAAATGAAAATAGCAAAAGATTAGATCTTACCAATTTTAGGTGTCTGTCCTGGTTACGGAGATGGTTGATCTAGGGTTTGTCAGAGAAACCATAATTTTCAAAACTTGGAATCTTTCAGATCTAATTGCATAGAAAGATAGATCTCTTTAAGAAAAGCTGTCCAATGTACTCCTTTTTTGAAAATAGTGGAGGAAAGCTCCCGGAACAGGAAGCCCTAGTTTTCCAATTTCTTCTGCAGAAATTCCTATTACTATTTCTGTGGTATCTCTGAAATTACTGCTCCTCTATGTCTAAAACGTCTCACTGAGGTTGCATCGCATGTCCCTGTTCCATCAACATAGGTTTCATCAGGATTGGTTTCACCAATTTGTACTTATGATCATTTTCCCAAGGTGACCTGTTACAGGACTATTCATAACAGAGAAGTTGTACAAACTTCCGCATGTCACTATTTGATCTTCTAGGTATAAACTTCAGAAAACAGAAATTATAGTCCATTCCCTTTCTGGAACATATTCAGAAATTTCATTTGGACCTTTGTATCCCAAGATATATCAATTCTCCCCAGGTGTCCTATTTAGGGATGAATCCTGGAAGAGGCTGGAACCCTAACTTGCAGGGATAATATCTCCCAGAATAGAGTAATTCTAAGGCTAAATTTTGTACATAGTGTACATCATGATTTTATCTTCGACCTCTGCAATTTCAGTTCCTGATCCTTCTCCAATCCCTAGATATAGTGAATGTACCAAAACTTATCAGTTTTAGTATTTAGGGTTTTTCCAGCTCAGGGTCAAACTAGGGTTTGGCTTTCCCAGAGTTTCACCAAACCAAAAATCTTGACCCAGGTCTCTAAACTTCAATTTTTATGAGGAGAGCGATCCTATTCCGGGATCACTCAAAAATTCCTCTTCTGTAAGAAGCCCTAATTTCCCGCACCAAAAACTGAAAATGCTCGGAATCGAATTCCACTTTGACAGAAAGATGCGCCCTTCAATGGAGAGTCAGACTAGCATACTTTTTCTGATGGATTATGGAGAGAGACCCAAAAATTAAGAAGCCCTAGCTTCTGTAGCTGCACAATGTCTTCTTCTGAGGTTAGCTCCGATACCATGTTGGATATTTATCATTCCAGCTAGCATTATGATCTTAGGATCTTTAACTGAGAGAATAACATGCATAGCAATAAAAACACAAGAGACAAGAGAGACAAAGAATTTTCCTCAGGGAAACCATAAAGGAGAAAACCTCATACCTTCCTCAGAGATAGAACCAGCACCAAAATTAAATCCTGAAAACATAAAGATGATATCCCAATAGCAGCAGTCTCTCTCTCTGATCCCAGCAACTTCTCCTCTCACTCATGCACCCCAATGAGTGAGTGTGTGTGTGTTAAATAGAGAGTCTCACTCTCTATTTATATTCTTTCATTCACTTGAAACCCACTCCAACATGTCGGCCTCACTTAACAATTACTTACTAGAGCCGACATCTCTAGGAGTGTCTAATAACCCTAGTGCCCCACAAATTGTGGGGACTTTGCCTTCTTCGAACAACAAGGAGGGTTATCCTTAACACAATGGTGGGGACTATTTCCCCAACTTACAATGACTCACCTAGGGTCAACTTCTCTAGGATAGTCTAATAACCCTAGGGCCCCACAACTGAGGGGACTTTAACGCTTGACCAATAGGAGGGTTACCCACAATGACTTGACATGACCTGTTCACATTATAGAACCTCCCGATAGGAACATTAGGGTATGACATGACTCAAGTACATTACAGACACATCTCAAAATAAACATCGGGGTACAATACATAAGATATATGGATGAATACATTCTAAAGTTACAAATACATTAACATTTAATTCTGCAGGTATATGGGGTATGGGTACGTGACAAAGACACCCCTAAGTTGAGGGCCTAAGTGTGACAAGGGAGGCTCTCTCACTCATCCCAAACCCCAAACAATTTCTGAGAAAAAAAAACATTCATCAAAACCTCCAAACCCTCAAAAACTAAGAAAGAAAAAGTAACAGCTAACAAGTCAAAGAATCCTGCTAGATCCTACACAAGCACAAAGAATTTGCAACTCAATCAATGGATAGAAAACAACAAAATATTAACAAAGGAAATAAAACTAACTAGGTTCAATTCACTAGACTAGACACGCGCCACTCTAAAAACACAAGATCCATAAAAATGTACTAATAAACATTTCAGCTCATTTCGAGAAAAGATGCAAACTCTCAGGTAGATTCATCTCATTTGTATTTTATAATTATTTTTCTCAAATATTCAAACTCAAATCTGAAACAATGAGACAAGCGTGTCCAGCATAGAAAAACCATACCTCGATATCCTTCATGTCTAGCATGTCCCGGAAACAATCAGCTATAATAACCATTAAAGTACTTAAATTAATAATCGTAATAAAAGTAGTTATCTATATCATATCTAACTTGATAATGAAAGACAACAATACATAACAGTAGCATGATATATCAAATCTAACCCAATTATAAACTCAACATAAGATAACTCAAAACAATATGTTAGGGCAAATCTCTCTTATCCTTAGAAAAAAGGCTACAAAATAGACTTCAACATCTTAGTGTTAGGTTACTTGCATGCTACTGAACTAGAAAAACATACCTGTGAGAAGAGAGAACCCAGAACCAGAAAAGATCCTAAAATAGATCATCCAACCCTCATAAATCTTAAACAGTAGCAGCACAGTAGTACAACCAAATCTTAATAACAAACGACATTAAATTAATCCAAAAAATTCACATATGGTAGCGTTGTGGTACATGGCACCTAAGGAGGCCTCTTAAGGTCAACACAAGGGTGGAAAGCCCCCCTAAGGGGTCACGTTAGTCATCAATAAGTTCGGCGTCAACATTTAAGGGTTGTATAGATCAACATTACCATGCAAGGGTCAATCACGAGTCACCACGAGGATAGACATCACATACAAGTAAACATGCAAGTCAACGTAACATAACAACGCAAAATGACATCATACTAGGCTCATGCACATCAAGTCAACATGAGGGTAGGTTTCCTTCCCAGATATCATGTGGCCATACGTCTCATGTGTCTCATGCAAAGAGTGGAAGCGCATAATCATCATCACTAGATAAGGAAACTCATGTGTTCATCTCATCTTCCTCAGGTTAACTCAGGAAGGAGTAGCCATCCCCTTGAGGATAACCATAGTCCTCGGAAGATGTCACACATTATCAAAAATAAGATATGCACCAACTAATACAAATACAAATCTTAAATGTATACAAATACAATTTTTTTGATTTTTTATTTTTTTCATAAAGTCCAATATGGGGACATCTAATTCGTTGTCATTTAACGTTTAAATTGTTGTGCCCTCTCTTTCTGTTGATTGTTTGGGCATGATCTCTCATACCATACTTCTGGTACATTGAATAGTAGGGAATGGAAGTCGCTAGTTAGGGGCATCATTATTTCCAATATCATTACAATGATCTTTACCTATTGGCTAACTAGCTGAGACAGTTGGAGTGTTCATTGGTTATACCATTTGAGCATGAGCAGGTACATGCTCAGTCATTCACAAAAGAAAATTTATAACTACATGTCATCAATTATATATTTGAAATCATAATAAATACTTCTATTTTATAGAATACATACCTGAATCATGGCTAGGTTGCTCTCCACCAACATGAGGCAACTCCCCACTATCATGTGGTACCTATTCGGTACCGCTACAATCATTTCTTTTGTTGCCATCTTATCCATCATATTCAAGCCTTATTTCTCTCTGATCTTTACTCCGTTGCCCCATGGATAGGCTCTCACCCTGAAAAGCAAAAAAGAAATTTATTTTTCACATATACAAATTTGACATAACAGAGAATTCAAGTCTAAAGTAATGTGAGCAAATTCAACATGCACAGATGGTTTTATTTACCTCTGTGTGAATCAATGGGGAATTTGGGGTTTTCCCCAAGCTTTTTCAACGTTCCAACACATGTTGAAAACCATACTTGAAGCCAAGCCTCAACTATTCTTCAGTGGATGCTTCTTGAAGAGAATTTCCCTACAATTCATAACACCATAAAAATTATTTGTTCGCTACAATGATAAATAAATTATTTTTTCTCTACAGTTACAAAAAAATTGGAACAAATAATGATCATTCCTTTCTTACAATACGTGCTCTTAGTTTTTGATATCCACCTTGGCCCAGTTTGTGCTGTCCATTTTTTTCTACCCTTTCCTTTGTTGCTTTAGAGGTGTCGAGGAGCCTATGAAAGGTTTCAAATATGTTAGATATCTCGACTTAAATATATTTAAAAGTAAAAAAAAATATGGAAAATTTTTCATTGAAAATATGATATGTGACATACCTTCTTGAACCGATTGGCCAAGACTTTCCTTCTTTTCTCAATGCCTTCTCCTTTGCATCATCCATGAGCACCTTCCACTCCTATGGAACCATCAGAGGACATTCATACTTAGTGTTAATTTGCAAATTGTCCCTATAATTTTCCCTGACAAATTTCAAATTTAAGCTAGCTGCTGCGGTGGCACCTATTTTGTTGAAGGTATCACCAAACAAGTTAACAATGTGGTTCATGAAATCATCTTTCAAGTTTTCATTTTGGGCATTCCACGGTGTATGAATGGTGGGCCCAAAAATATCCAAATCCTTCTCATGCAAGTTCTTATAAAAAACATTATTTCCTGCAAAACAAATATGATCATTAATTAAAAATAATTCCTGGTATGTGGCTTTGAATTACATGAAAAAAAACTAAATTAATTAAATAATACCTGCAATCTTTGGTATATTGATTGGAACAAAATCCTTTTCCGCCAAGAATGTAACTCGAAATGATCCCTTTCTAACCACACGTACTGCTCCAAGATAGCAACTTTCACATTCGATGCTACCTTCATCTCTAACTTCCTATGAAGTAGTATTAGTTGAAGGGCCCTCTTGATCTCCAACATTTAGTGAGGCCATAGCATCTAAAGGGAATTTCTGGTTAGGAGATTCAATTAGCCTCATTGGTACGGTATATTGATGATGTGATGAACCATCGCTACTACCAATACTGACATCTACATACTGTACTTGATGCACGAGTGTTGTCTCCAAAAATTCCTACATAAAAGAAAACTTTAATTGATTAGGTCATATCAAAAATAGAGAACTAAAATAACATAAATTAATATCTTGGTGAATAGTTTGTATAATCTTTCACATATGCCACTTATCCCATACTGTACTATTTTTTTCCTCAAGTCAGAAATTCTTGCTTTGATTTCTTCAGTCATGGATATGATCTTTATCAATGCAAGAAGTTCTTGATTGGACTGTTTCAAAGCTTTCTTCACATTTTCCATTGGGTCTATTGAATAAAATATATCTTCCTTAGTGACCACCTCATCATGGTGATGTGGTGTGCTCTACAAACATCAATCAATAAAATTAGTTAATTTATTTTTATCATTACAAAAATTCACATGAAAAAATAACATGCATTTAATATTAAAAAAAAATACTTTAATCATGTTTAAGTACTATTAGGCTAACATTTATCTAATGGGACACCATTTGGTATTTCCCATAGTCAGCCTTCCATAATACAAGAAGCAACACAATTTCATATTGAAAAGTAAAAATTGAACCATATCTAATAAACATGATTAATGAAGAAAAAAAATAGTGTTAATATGACAGTCATGTTTACCTGATCAAAAGTTGCAGGAATTTTGTGAGTACCCCCATAAAACAATATAATAAGCATGATATCATCTCCAAATATCACAGTGTTTACAGTATGCCTGCACAGTGTTTACATTATGCCCGCACGGTATTTACAATACACCAGCACAGTGTTTATAAACCAGCGGATACATTTATTATCTCGATACCCTATACAAAAACTTGAGCTTTATGTTGGATTATTATCTTAGCAATACTATTAAGACTCAATTCATCAGAAATTTTATGAGTCAAGGACCACTTACTATTTAGAGTAGAGTACAGTATGAAAAAAACTACTTACCATTTTTTCTAGGTCTTCAGTTGGAACCAAGTAAGTCAAGTAGAGTTTGTTAAGTATGTAGCAAACCCTGGTCATGTAGAATTTGTTAAGTAGGTTTTTTTATTGGGTTGTTTGGTAGTTGATTCTCTTTCCTCATTGCACAACAATTCCAATAGGTTCATTACCTCAGGAATTATTCAGAAATATGGATGGCACAACACTAGGTTATGTGGGGGGGAAGTTGTTGTTATGTATTGGTGAGTTAAGAGGGTGTCATTTAATACTTCTGAAGCTACTACTAGACAAGGCGTCACCAATTCAGTCCTTTCTCAAGTTATTTGGTACCCTAACACACCGAGAGTATTGTTTATTTAGGGTGGATTCCTTAGGAAAGATGTTCATATTGCACCTAGATTTGAGTGTAAACAATTTTAACATTGTTATAACCTCCAAAAATTTCCCAGAACTAATAGATAATGTCCATGATCACTACTTATGCACCTATATTTGTGTTTCAAGGGCTAAGAGACACCCATACTTACCTTAAATTGAAAGCTAGGGCTGTTGCATGAGTCCACATTGCTTCTATAGGACTGTGTAACACCTAAAACTGCTTAGAGGGCTGATTTTCATGCCCTTTTTACTGTCAAACTTACTCCTTACTGATTAAAAACCACCTAGATTGTTTTTTTATGGTGGCTTTAGGGTCAAATATGCCCAAATTTTCCTTTTGAGGGTTGAAATGTATCACATACATGCTCAAGATTGATATCTAGGGTCTTAAATGGACCTAAAAGATGCCCAAAAGAGAGATTGAGGCTATTTAAGGGCTAATAAGTGCCTGTAAAAAATTTTGTTGAGTTATGTTAGTAATTGCGCTAAGAATTTATCAAAAAACTAACCAGAGCTTAAAAAATTGCTTCACTCAAAACTGAATTTTAAACCCTCATTTCCATTGTTCTTCCTCAGAAAACTGTCAATAATTAATTCTTGACTCACATAAATGTACCAAATCTAAAATGATCTCTACTCTATTGCTCAGGGGGATAATACAGTCACTGATCATACTAAAAAAAATATAGAACTGCTCAAAGTATGCAAGGTCTTTCTCTCTTGGGACCATGGTAAATGCAAAGTTGAATTATTGAAAAAATTTGCAAATTAAAATGTGCCTTTCTTAATTTATTTTTTCAACAAAATGTAAAACTAAAAGATAAATTTTAGACTCTCAGACCTCTTGTAATAAATTTATGACAAAAACAGGGGCAAATTTGACTCACTTCATAGTTTTAACATACTTGGATCGTTGACTATTGGATTGAGACAGTAAAAATAGCCTGCAAAACAACTCAATGCCCATAATTACAATGACATGGATAAAAACTACTCCAAGCTACAAGTTGGGTTGTAGCCTCCTCAATGAGATGTCAAATCCACTACAAACAATCATAAAATACTACCCGACAAGCTCCAAAACATCAACTATTCAGCCTGTAATTCTGCTCCAAATGCTCACAAATGCTCAATGAACATGGTGTGATTCAAATAGAGGGTGGGAGGGTCTCCTTATAGGCATGAGTTACAGTTTAGTGTCTTAGGGTTTTGGTAAAAAAAAATTATAAAAAAATGGTCATTTTCCTCCCACATGTATGCCCTAGTTGGACCCAAATCAACTTAGTTTAGTTATGTTGGGCTCATTTGGTTTGACCAATTTGGTACTAAATTGGACTTGACTCAGTCGGTTCATTACCAAACCAGACGGCCGAGCCAATTTATTAACCAGTTCATTAACTAGGGGGGTCAACTTGGTTGAGTACGATTCCGAGTCCAAGTTGACCAATTTTTAAAACACTGCCACCAATCCCTCCAAAAGGCCCTGGCATATTGATATTCATTTTAAATAGCTCAAAATTCATAATAAGGCATGCAATTCCAGGGTAAAAGGATGATCAAAGGCAAAAAACCCAAACTCAAGACAGAATAAAAATCAACATCTAGGTAGAGCTTCTTAATAAATTATTCATCTAAGAATGAAACCCTCTATAACGCCACAACCATCTCAATAAAAGGATTGCATCCAAGTCCAACAATAGAGAACACTTTTTCTGTTGAATTGGGAATGACCTTGGCATGGAGATCATAATCATTATATACTCAATGAACAAAACCAGTCATTTTTCTCTCCCTGCCTTTTTACACCCTCAACGAACTGTGAAATGTGGTCAACTGTGCCAATTTCATTAAGTGTTCTAAGAACAGCCACATTTTCCCCTCAATGTAAAGGACCATATAATGCACTAGTTTCCCTAGTAAGAACAATATAGACATCAAAACCACTGGAAGCAAGGTTTCATGCGGTAGCTGTTGAATAGTTCCTTTCATGCTCTGCATGAAAGATGAAAAGTGCATCAAGGGGTATTACTAGTCGAGGATTATGTTTATATGATATGTCATCCAGTGAGTCCAACATATATAGAAAATTCTCTGAATAAGAAAGGTTACTGGAAGTCAAGACATGCAGCCTCGCTTCCATTCTCAAGGTAAATTCTCTTTTCAACTAATTCCTCAATTGGATAACTCCCATATCATAAGATTCCTTCATCTCCATCTATGTAGAAAATTGATGAATGGACAGGAGCAGTGTTTAAGTATCATGGATCATAAAGCTTCAACACTTTGTCATCCCCACCTACAGTTAAATTTACCTCAATGGTTGCCACATGAAATTCCACAATCCTAGCCAAGACTATCTATACAATATAATCACCATTCTTTTACCCCTAGGTCTGCCCAGATTGACCAAAAATGCATCTTACTACTATCTGGTTCATGAAAGCACTATCATGAGTGTGTATCAAACTAGCGGTGCACAAATTTTATTTTTCAATGAACATAAGTATTCTGTATTAACTACAAAGGATCAACATATTCACTAATGCTACTCATACTTTGACTTTTCCTCGAGTATGCTTTTTGTTTTGAGAATAAATACTACAAGAAAAATGGCCAGGTAGTCCACTGTGTAATAACAGGTCTAGCTTTGACTTCAAAATTTGACCAAAACTACATATGAGGATCTTTTACTATTGATTTAGGCCTAAATTACACCAAGACTTAGAATTTATGTGTTTTACGATTGCTACATTGCTTAGGGACACTTTTATGATGCTATTTTAAGGATTTCATATGCATGGAATGGTGGTTTATAAGCATTGATGTGTTACTTCTATCTTAGGTCAACCTAGAAAATCTCTAAGTGATCGCCAATGCAATAGGGGGTAACACCGTCTATAATTTCAAGGTGTAAATTTTGAAGTGCCTTTTAGCCTGTCACACTCTCTAATATAAGAGTAGTGATACTTGCAAATCCTAAATCACATCTCATACTGTAACAACAATAATAATACATTAAGTATTAACTATTGATATGTAATACTAGGTTAAGGGACATGTCCTTCATTCATGGCTACCCACACAATATATAATAAAGGCTACCAATTGTAATCTATTATCATATCATTTTTATCAATATCTTATTTACCATCGAAATGTGGACCTCGAATTATTTGTGGCCATTTTAGAGTAATTACTGAGTTTAAAGAAGATTTTATGCTTCAGTGGTATCAGAGCTAGTTCTTATCCGACCTTTGGCCATCATCTCAGAGTCTCTTTGATTTTAAAGACCATTTTGATCCAAATTGGCTTTTGGCCATTTAAAAATCAGATTTTCTGAAAAATCTTATTCCCGCATACTTCTGAGTTCTCCCAATTCTTCTTCCTCACACCAGCTTCCTTCACCATCTACGCATTTGCTCCACTTCATTTTCCCTTCTTCCACGACCACATTCCCCATCACACCACCCCCCCATCTGCTCCACTGCTAAGAACTCTCCACCATTTTATGCATTCTCTCTCACCTCTACACATCCCCACCTCAACACAGTCCCTCTCACCACCTGCACATCCTCGGCACCTTCCCATCATCCACCCTCTGTGTCGTCCATCTCCTCTACATTTCAACCCTCATCGTCCTTCTCATCCGTCGTCTTCATCTTCACCGCGCCACTTCACTCGTCATCCTTCCCACTTACTCCCCGTGCTCCACCTCCATTCTCACCTCCACGCAACACAATCTGCACCATTCCCTTCCACTTCCAAGCGCCCACCTCCCTTCTTCCACCATCATCCTTCCCCCACTCCAACTCCTCCCTTCCTTCTTTCCTCCATTTGGTTCTATCTCTGTGTGCCTTCCTCCTTGCACCATCCTTCCTCACTATTCTCCTCATTTCCACATCCCTTTGTGCCCATCCTTCCACCTCCATTGCTCCAATCCAACTCCCGCAAACTCATCATCCATGTGGCCATCTTCTCCACTACACCTGCTCCACCTCCCCTCACTACTCTCTCCATCTCCATCTTGTGCCCCTCTGCGTCCTCTCGCGTCCACCTCCATGCCATCACAACCTCCCTCCATCGCTGCTCCACATGCAACCCCCCTCCCTACACCTTCTTCCTCCTGCTCCAGCTCCCCAACCGTCAGCCCCCTCATGCCTTCCTTCCCACCACCATCTCTTATCCTGCTCAATCTTTTCGCTCCACGTAGCCACCCCCATCATCGTTTCCTGCAACCCACCTACCGTCATCTCTCTGCCACCTCCTGGTGCTCCATGTGAGCCCTACACAAAATCATAACAACAACAACAAAAATTATATATATATATATATATATATATATATATATTATAATAATAAAATTATTATTATAAAAAAAACTATATATATATATATATATATATATATATTATAATAATAAAATTATTATTATAAAAAAAACTATATATATAGTTTATAAAACATTAATATAATAATATTATTAATTAATTAATTAATTATTATTATTATTAAAAAAATTATAATAATTATTATTTTATAATAATTATTTTTGGAAAAAAGGGGTTATTTGACCTAACAAGAAATAGTTGAAGAATTTTTTTTCCAAAAGAGACATATTGAGAATTATTACAACTTTTGTATCTACCCTTCTAGAAGAAAAGAAGACAAAAGTGAAGTAAAAACATAGTCACAAACAATGGCACCTACATATTTGGAAATGAAGTCACAGCTACAAACAACAGTGCACGATTTAGAGAAATATAAGGCGATTAATAAAAGTCTACAAACTGAGGTTGAGATGCAAAAGTGGTTGAAAGAGTGGAAAGAAAATGAGAATCGTCGCTTATGAAATCAAAATCTACAACTAGAAGGAACCATAAGAGATAACAAGAAAATGTTATCTGACCAGAAAAAAGACATGTCATGTTTAAAAAATCATAATCAAAACCTAGAAGACCAAATCATAAAGTCAAAAAATGACAGGAAATCACCATATGGAAGTGATTATGATTTAGAAGAAGAAATAAAACATCTAAACAAGCTCATCATGGAGAAAGATGTTGAATTGGTGTAAGTCCAGAGAAAGTTAGAAAATCAAGAAATAGAGTTACATCATCATCAACAGCAAAAAGAAGAATTCCAGCAGCAATATGATGACAGTAGGAAGACACGTAATTTGGAACTTACATAAGTCAACAAGATGTTATCAAGAAATACCTAAGAGATTTATCAACTACAAAATCATAACAAAACATTGAATACAAAGATCAAAAAATTGAAAAACAGTAGCAAGAGGGAACACTCCGGTGAAGACCTTGAAGGAAGAATACTAGAAAATCAAGATGAAAACAAGTGTCTAAAAAATCATAATCAAGAACTACAGAATCAAATCAAGTTAGAAATTGAAAAAAAATCGCAAGATGAAAGAATCGAAAAGATTCAGAAATCATAACAATCTACTAGAGAACCAAGAAGCACAAATCCAAGAAAATGCATCCAAAAATCAAATCGAGGAAGTGAAGATAGTCATCATCGCAGTCCATAAGAAAGAAAAACAAACAACACATACACGTTACATACATCCTAATTATAATTGTCATTTTGACCAAAGACAAGGTCAAAATGAATATTCGCAGAAAACTTATCTGGACATGTGAAAATATCGACATACTAAGCAACAATTGAGACGAATCGTCCCAGAAAATGATCTCAAAGCTCCAATAAAAATATATCTAGGATGGACCACAGGAGATACGATGCGACAATTCTCATTGGGAATCCATAACTCGTATCGGTTCATTTCCTCAAATGTCGCAAATACAAAAAAAAAATATCCTGAGACGATAGTTCAAAGGAACCCATACATTGATGTCAATACATCTTTTAGGACAAAGATTCCCTCAAGGGGAAGGAAATGTAACAACAATAATAATACACTAAATATTAACTATTGATATGTAATACTAGGTTAAGGGACGTGTCCCTCATTCATGGTTGCCCACACAATATATAATAATGGCTACCAATTGTAATCTATCATCATATCAATTTTACCAATATCTTATTTACCATCGAAATGTGGACCTCGAATTATTTGTGGGAATTTTAGAGTAATTACTGAGGTTAAAGAAGCTTTTATGCTTCACATACCTCCATGGATTTATATAGGTTGAAGCTATTATTCACTACTTAGCTTATATTATGATGTTTGTTCTCCCTTTAGTTTTGGTGAGGGAAAACCTAATAATTGGTATTTCAGTGATGCTCCAAAATTTTCCTTTAGAGTATTCAAGAAAAATGGTAATATATTGTGTGTAGGCCCACCATTGATTGACAATTTGAGCTCACAAGTTGGATTTGACGCCCAAGGGTAATAAGAAGGGTGTGGGTCCCATGTGTAAGCAATAGATGGGAACCACATATAGTTGACTTGTTTCTCAATGCTTGATAAGTATGCATACATCAAAGAGGATAGAGGGTGTAGGGACTCTTAACCCTCTATTTGCATGGGGGTTTTCTTAGGTTTTCATGAATACTTTTGGGTTGATTCCTAAGTTTTGGGTAAATCTGGGAAATTCTTAAGCATGACTCTACCATATGTCAACTACAAAATGAATTCTAAGCGCAAGGAATCCTTAAACAACAGTAAACGAATAGACCTAGGCTATTCCGTCAACTTTCCAATCATGAATAAAGATCAATGGACCTCATTGTGGCAAATGAGAATCATTCTGGGTGCATTTACAACAACGAGGTTTATATCCAAGGATGGACTAATTCTAATCAATTACGGCACAAGTAGGAAAAATATAGTCATGTTTAGGTCTTTAAATAACCCTAATCAACAAGTGTTCTTAATCCTGGATCTGAAATGACACCTTTTCTTGAGGGACCAACCATCCAACCAAAGAAACAAATCATAGTTTGGTAGCTAATAAAAAAATATTTTAAATTGTTACAAAGAACTTAGATTTTGTATGAAGAGTATGAGTAACTAGGGGAGTATGAGTAAGAGATGACTTACCGAAGACATCTCTATGGGGAAATAATATATTGGAAGCTACCTTAGCATATGCTTTTCATGATGCCTTACTGACCTTCACCTTTGCTTATGGGTCTCAATCTCAATCTTCCAATGTCCCTCTGCATATATTTTGGAGATGAAGGGGGTGGATAGCCTTGAAGATAAAATACCCCCAAATCTAAGATACCATTAAAATTGAGCTGAATCCTAACACCCACCCAATAAAAAGCGGCTTGTAGGAAGAACTCGGACCATAAAAATTATTTCAAACAAGAAATTGATCTGTGCTTGGTGCAGCTTAAGGGTTTACCATATTCAACCTAGATTTCTGGTTGGTTCAAGGTAGGGGTTTTCTAAACAAACAAAAAATGCCTCCTATGCAACCTTGCAACCTCCTCAATAACCTTCGAACCTCCTCTGTGACCTCGGGCCTAGCTTGTGGGTGAGGTAAGTGAAAAAACTCCTCTGCGACCTCAGGCCTAGTTCATGAGTAAGGTAAGTGAAAAACCTTCTCTGCGACCTCGGGCCTAGTTCGTGGCTGAGGTAACTAAAAAAATCCTTTGCAACCTTGGAAACTACTCTGCGGCCTCAGACATAATTCGTGGGTGAGGTAAGTGGAAGATGTAAAATTTGGAGGTCACGACACAGGGAGGTAAGATGGATAGTTTTAATTGTTTTTTATTTTATTAATTTTTTTTATTATTATTTATATGTATTATTTTATATTTATTATTTTGTTTAGTTTTTTGTTGTTTTTTAATGTTTTTTTTTTCATAAACAACACCATTTCCATTGATGTCATGGTAACATCATAAAAAACACCATCAACATCATCATCATCGTTAGTGATGATGATGATGATGTTGATAATGAAATTATAATTTTTGCATTAGCATAGATCCTACTAGAAATGCTGGTGTAGGTTGGATCAACCACAGCCAACCCAACCAGCACTTATAGGATCTATCCGCTCCTACACTTAGCAGGACTACCAAATTTATCCCTCGGCCAAACTCGGTTCTAAAATTGCCTCCCCGCAATTTCCTTCTTGCAACAATATTTTATGCAACAGGTTTTCCGCAAGAGGGTTGTGGGATGTGGGATGTCAACTTTTCAAAGTTATGTCCCCGCAACTTGTCTCCACCAATAATTCTCTCGCAATATTTTTCAACCGTCCAATCTGTGTGGCCTTCACCACAGCCGTCAATCTACTTCTTGATGCGGATCTCACAGATCTTTGCGAACCCGTTATCATTCTCATAACTTTCATTGCAGATCTCTCCTAGACTATCAGATCTTCATCTGTGGACTCAATCCCCACCGTTCGTTCTCTGTAAAACTTGTTAAGGGTAGAAAATTCACGTTCTGCGCTGATTGATTATAGGTTCGATCAATCCAGCCTTCGAACTTCACGATTCCTTAGCCTAACACTTCTATGCATGCATCTACGGCCTAATTCAACTATTCAAGTAACAATTTAACTCACGAATCAACAATTTCACAGAAATACATAGATGTTCAGAAAACCGTTGAAGTCGGCTCTATAGAGACACACAATTCAAACATCACATGCATATAGGCTAACTACACTGCAAACACATAGCTCATCCTTCTATTAAGCAATAGAATAAAGACACAGCTCGGCTCACCTTCTTCAGTCTTCTCAAAATATTTTCATGTCACGTCCCCATCCCTCAAACCGACGAGGAGGACGCGACGAACACCAAAGATAGACTGGGAAAACTGCCCCATGAACATACTCAGGAAAATCCATGTTGAAATTAAAACTTACAAGCATACACAGATGCAAAACTCTTCAATCATACAGCGGAAGCAACACAAACACACTTCCAGCATTAATCATGTTCATTATAATTCATTTGTCATCAACATAATTTACAAAGATGAAGTAACTAGCAGCACTTATCTTTCAATGAAGATCTCGCCCGCAACCAGCTACGTTGCTACAACGTTCCACCCAACCATAGGCCAGCTTGCTCATCAATCTCTCAGCAACGCTGCCACCCCTGAGCTGGGCATGATTCCTCCAAGGATAAGGGGACAATGCAGGCTTACACATAGCCAAGGGGACACAAAATAGCCAAACCAAATACCGCTGGGTTTAACAGGCCTTCAACAAGCGGCCAATCCAGCACCATCCAAGGGACAACCACTATGTACCAGCAGCCAAACAACCCTCCACAGCCCTGTGAAGGAGGTAAACAACCGGGAATGATCCCCAAACGAAAGGTGAGACACAGCTCCAGCCTACAAGGCAACTCAGAGTTGGTTTTGGCCCTAACATGGCCAAAACAACTCAGCTGCAACCCAAACCAAGGTACCTCAGCAGCCACAAACACACAATGAAATGATAACAGCATTCCACGGATTCCAAATAGGGAAAACTCAGCCAACAGCATCCTCAATTCCTCCAGGTGACGACTGGAAACTCACACAGTCCCAACAAAGGAGAAGAACGACTCTCAGCGTGGACACAAGAGAACACATCCAACAGATTGGCAATCCCTAGTGGTCCAAAATGAAATTGGACACCACAGCCAACAAAACACATGGGGGAGACAACAGCCCCAAAAACACAAACAGTGAGCACGACTCACAACATGGGAAAATGACCCAAACAGCCTATGCGTGAGTGCAACTTGCACCGAACCGCATCACACAGAGGAAACCAATGCACGGCCGCAATTCAGTAAGGAAACTTACACACAGTCCCTGAGTGTGGAAATGGCTCTTGCACCTGAAAATCCTGAGTGACAGCCATGATTTCATCCCCTCTCAACGTGAGGAAATCCACACAAAATTTCCTGTGCGTGAGGAAGAACATACCACAACCTCTGCGCGTGAGTAGGAAAAACAGACCACGCTGAAGGTGGAGGTGAAGACTAGATGCGTGAGGAGATGAGCCGACCTCTGCGTGAGAGTGAACAGGCCAGGGAAGAGTGCGTGAGGGAGAAGAATGGACAGACGTGGGTGGAGTGGGCAGGTGGGCAAAGGACTGACAGTCCTGCCACCCCACTTCCAAAGGAATTAACTGCCTCAACCACCAGTAGCCATTACTCCTCAGCTACCCAACAAACATTAAAGAGGTTGACAAGGTTGGATGAGACAAAAAGGTGGAAACAACAAAGGTGGCAACAACATGGGTTTTTCCCCCATAGACTAAGGTTTGACATCCCAACCCCTTATCCTTTGGAACCATGCCCTTTTCATTCAACGTTGCACTGTCGTAGCTGGTTGTGGTTTTAGTTTTAATTGATGTGCATGTTTACATGATGCCACATTAAAATGTGCCGGATAGCACAACATACCATCGGTAATTATCCCCATTGCTGAAACATACACAACCAAATCGATGGTGGGGCTTTTTCCTTGTGCTCCTCACCACGATTAATTACAATATATACATCATGCAAACGGGGCAAAACTGGGGACATTACATTTCAAGTGGAACCAGACGCACGTCTGGCCTTCTCTCTGCAAATGGGAATTCTTACACTGAAGAGAAGAACCTTTAACACTTCTCTAACCTATATATTTAAGCTAAACTATTACCTCCCCCACCGAGTGGTCCTGCAACCAAAAACAAACAAACAACTACAACGCATGATGAAACGTCCCTATCAAAAAAAAACTTGTGGCTTGATCTCCTCATAGGGAGTCATGATCCACCATCATTCATATTGCCACTAACAAACTATGACTCATCAAACAACCAAAAAGATGCCACAGCATGTGACCAACTCATCACATTGTTGGCATGCCACGATGCTCCTGCATCAGACTTTTAAGGGTGAAAATTATGAACCCTTGTTCATCAAATCAGCTACAGTGAAACCCTTAGCTTCCAACTCTACAGCGCTCATCCAAGTAGAATCCTCTGTTGGTCTCTTCTTCCATTTTACCAAATACTCCAGATAGTCCTTCTTCCTTGTACTCTTTACCACTTTAGTGTATTTAATGGCCTCAACTTCAAATGGCTATGCCATAGGCATCTGCCTCACCCATTGTAGGTCTTTAGTAGGATCTTCACCTACTGCAAAGGTTTCAGTATCACCTGCTACATAAGGATATATATCTACAACATTAAATATTGGTGAAATACCCACTCCGATGGCATCTCTAACTCATAAGCATTTGCTGAGAATTTGCTGAGTATCCTGCAGGGTCCAATCTTTTTCATCTTCGGCTTGTTATACTCTCCTTTTGGAAATCTTTCTCTCTTTAGATATGCTAAGACCAAATCTCCTACTTCATAGTTCTTCTCTCTCCTTTTGGAATCTACTCTAGCCTTGTAACTGGTGTTACTCTATTGTAACCTTGCTTTCACTTGCTCTTCTAGTTCATTGTTCCTCATTGCAAACTCTTCTCCATTATCACTCATTTTCTCCAATTGACCTAATTCATGAAGTTCACACACTCCCCTTGGATGCATTCCATACAGAATTTGAAATGGACTCATCCCTGTACTTCTATTTGGTGAATCATTATAGGCAAAATCAACTTGAGCTAACACTCTGTCCCACTACTTTGGACTCTCTCCAATCAGACTTCTCAACATTTTCCCCAGACTCCTATTAACTACCTCTGTCTGCCCATCAGACTGTGGGTGATATGTTGAACTGAAGTTCAGACTAGTACCCAAATTCTTCCACAAGGTCCTCCAGAAATGGCCTATGAACTTCACATCTCTATCTAATACAAGGCTTCTAGGTAAACCATGTAGCTTCACAACTTCATTGAAAAACAAGTTAGCAATGTGTGTAGCATCACTAGTCTTGTAGCATGGAATGAAATGTGCCATCTTATTGAATCTATCAACAACTACGAAGATAGAATCATATCCCTTTTGATTTCTTGGTAAATTTTCTATAAAAACTTGCCAATCCATGAAAACTTCTTACCTCAAATATGTTCCTAGGTGAAGGCCAATCAATGATTGCTTGCACCTTTTCTGGATCCATCTTCAACCCATATCTTGAGATTACAAAACCTAAATATACTAGCTCTGGCTTCATAAATGTGCACTTCTTCACATTTACCAGCAAATTTTCCTGTTGTAGCCTCTCTAAAACATATCTCAGATTATTCAAATGCTCTTCTTCCGTTTGGCTGAAAACCAAAATTTCATCAAGGTCAACTATCACAAACTTACCTATGAAATCTCTCAAGACTTCATTCATAACTCTCATAAAAGTGCTTGGTGCATTGGACAACCCAAATGGCATGATAAACCACTCATACAACCCATCATTTGTCTTAAAGGTTGTCTTCCACTCATATCCTTCTATGATTCTGATCTGATGATATCCACTCTTCAAATCCAGTTTTGAAAAGCACATTTCCCCACTTAGGAAATACATCATGTCATCCATCCATCCTTGGTAATGGAAACCTATATCTGATAGTAATCCTGTTAATTTCCTTGGAGTCAGTACACATCCTCCACTCACCATCCTTCTTTGGTGTCAGTACTATTGGTACTACACATGGACTCAAAATCTTCTGAACCAATCCTTTGTCCAACAATCCTTGGACCTGTCTCCTCACTTGTTCATTCTCTTGAGGTGTCAACCTATACACTACCTTGTTTGGTAAACTGGATCATGGAATAAAATCAATTTGATGGCTTATATCCCTCCTTGGTGGTAACTCATTGGGTAAATCATCCACCATGATGCCACTAAACTCACTCCGCATCTTCTAAATCTCTGCAGGTAGATATGTCATGTTAGTCTTCATTGTCACCACTCTCAGTTTGCATACCACAGCATAGTTCAACTCTTCCTTCTCAATCTGTTGCAAATATTCTTTTCCTGACAACATCATGACTTTGGGTGCTAACTGTCCTACTGTACCACCTTCTTATAAAGGGTGAATTACATGTCTTATCCCATTCTGCTCAAAACTATGACATTTACTCCTACCATCATGAATCACTTTCTTATTAAATTTCCATGGTCTTCCTAACAGCATATGACAAACATCCATGGACATAACATCACATAGAATCTTGTCCTTATATGGACCTATTTGGCCTTCACACTGGTCACTTACCAGGATTTGATGTCCTTTATGTAACCAAGATACTTTGTATGGAATAGGATGCTTGGTCTTCTTTAAACTCAGCTTCTCCACCATCTATGTGGAAACAATATTGTCAGTTATGCCACTGTCAATTACCATCTTACAACATGTCCCTTGGACTTTACACGTGGTCCTGAATAAATATTTTCTTTGAGCATGATTTTCTTGCTCCTTCTCAGGTTTCAACAAGACCTTATTCATCATCAAATCCTCTCCTTTCTCTGGAAAAAAATCCTCCATTGTCAACTTTTCTTGATGCTGCTCATTCTAAGCTACATAGGCTCCTCTTTGTCCTACGTATTTCTTCCCTTGACATTCAAATGATCTATGCCCCAACTAGTTTCATTTGTAGCACCTATAGGCAGTTCCTCTACCTCTCTCTCTACCTCTACCTCCTTGGTAAGGTCCTATTCTACTATGGTCACCTACTCTACCATGCTTCTCTTGTTGGTTAGAGTTACTGGACTCTCCCCTCTGTGCCCCAAATATTCCTCTTCCAATTCCTTGTCCTCTTCCTCTGGTTGAAACTCGACCTCTGTTGAAGCTCTACTTCCTTGCTATCTTCTCTTCTGCCCTCAAGGCACATTGATACACCTCCTCCATTGTTCTAGGTGATATCATGTTGATCTCTTCTTGGATATCCATCCTTAGACCATTGACATATCTAGCATCATTTTCTGCTGAATCTTCCACATATCCTTCCATTAGGTTTACTTTGTAGAACTCTTCAGTGTACTCTCTCACTATTAACAGTCTTTGTCTAAGGTTTTGTACCTGTCTATACAGAATTAACTGGTAATATTTGGGTAAGAACTTAGCCCTCATCTTTGCTACCATCATATCCTAGCTCTTTATCAATGACTTATTCTTCCTCCTGCTTTCTACTTGCACACTATCCCACCGCAAGGATGCATGCCCTTTCACCCTTGTCATAGCCAATCTGACTCTCCTGTCTTATTCAATCTCATCGTACTCAAAGTACTTATCCAGCTAACCGATCCAGTCAATGAGACTTCCATCATAGGTAGACAACTCAGGTTTCGGCCTTGAAGTTTCTCCTAGGATCAATCTAAAATATCTTAGCTCAAGTGTTTCCTGGAAGCTTCTTCTATTTTCTCTTCATCCTTAGGTTCACTTACATCCCCTGCTTCTGGGTCTCTTCATATGTATGTCTCCATGGATTCCATACGTGCTCGTAGCTCCCTCATTTCCTCCATAACTTTTTCGTTCACCGCTTGTTGACCTCTGTCATGACCTCTTGCTCTACCTACGCGTGCAACCATCCTCTTGCACTAAGCCACTGCAATAATAGTTCTCTTTCACACTACTAAAACTTACCTCACCAAGACCCTTCTCTGTCCTTGGTATTTTGGTAATGCTGGTCCTTGATCTAGAACCTCTTGATCACTCTTCTTTGCTCTTTCCAGGCTTCGAATGCTACACTTCTCTCTCACACAAGCTTATCCTTGCTCTAATACCAAAATTGGTGTAAGTCGGATCAACCACATCCAACCCAACCAGCACTTATAGGATCGGGTCGCTCCTACACTTATCAGGACTACCAAATGTAGCCCTCGGCCAAACTCGGTTCTAAAATTGCCTCCCCGCAATTTCCTTCCCACAACAATATTTTCCGCAACTATATTTCCACAACAAATATTCCGCAATAGGATTCCCACATGTGGGTTGCGGGATGTGGGATGTCAACTTTTCCAAGTTATGTCCCCGCAACTTGTCTCCCTCAATATTTTTCAACCATCTTATCTATGCGGCCTTCACCACGACCATCGATCTACTTCTTGATGCGGATCTCATAGATCTTTGCGAACCCATTATCGTCCTCACAACTTTCATTGCAGATCTCTCCTAGACCATCAGATCTTCATCTGCGGACTCAATCCCCACAATTCCTTCTCTACAAAGCTTGTTAAGGGTAGAAAATTTGCATTATGCACTGATTGATCAGAGGGTCGATTAATCAAGCCTTCGAACTTCATGATTCCTTAGCCTAACACTTCTATGCATGCATCTACAACCTAATTCAACTATTCAAGCAACAATTTAACTCATGAATCAACAATTTCATAGAAATACATAGATGTTCAGAAAACCACCGAAGTCAGCTCTGCACAGACACACAGTTCAAACAGCACATGCCACTACAACAAAAACTGGATTTAGCCTCTCTTTTGCATCCTTTTTTGTGTCTAGACCATCTTTCAATGTATTTTTCCTCATTTTTTGGACAAAATGGCACAATTTCATGGTTTGGTGCTATTTTAGGCTTTTTTTGCGTCCTTTTTTTAAATCTGGCGCAAATTACGACATAATTTGCACCGGGTTTTGCACCTGGTTCTGCGCTAGGTTTTGCATCAGGTTTTGCGACAGGTTTTGAGCCTATTTTTGCACCTAATTTTGTGCCTAGTTTGTACATATGCTCTTGTTGCGCCCCCTTTTACGCCCATGTTTGCCTCAATTTGTATGCCCTTGTTTTCATCCACTTCTGCATCCTTTTTTACATCCACTTTTGCATCCACTTCTGCTTCTTTTTTTGTATCCCTTCATGAGCCAAGTTTTGCATCAAATTTTACATCTTGTTTTGAGTCTAGTTTTGCATCTCATTTTGTTTCAGCCATTTTTGCATCCACTTTTGCATCCATTTTTTCATCCACTTTTTCACCCACGTTTTCATCCCTTTTTGCATCCCATTTTGTATCCATGTTTATGTCTTTTTTTGCATCTAATATTGCATCCACTTTTGTTGCGTCCCAATTCACACCCATTTTTGCGATTACTTTTACACCCACTTTTGCTTCAACTTTTGCATCCACATTTGCATATTTTTTGTATCCAATTTTTCATCAGTTATTGCATCCCTTTATGCATCCATTTTTGCATCCACTTTTGCATTGGGTTTTTCGTTGGGTGTTACGACTAGTTTTGCATCTACTTTTGTTGCATCCACTTTCGCATCCAATTTTGTATCCAATTTTACATCCATGGTTGTATTCACTTTTGCGCCAATTTTTTCATCATGTTTTGCTTCCATGATTGCATCATTTTTTGCATCCATTTTTGGTGCACCCAATTATGTGCCCAATTTTGCGCCTACTTTTGTTGCATCCATGTTTGCATCATTTTTTGCATCCATGTTTTTATCCACTTTTGCATCCAAATGATGATGTTGATCATCTTAAAAAATAGGTTGCTATTTGTCATGCATAATTCGTGTGTGTCCTCCATGACCCTTTTCCACTAATCACATATTTTGGGTAGATGTTATTTCTTATGCCAAAGGTAATGATGAATAACTGATGAAAATGTCAATAATCATGATGATGATGATGTCAAGGACAATGGCAATGATGATGACATGGATGATGATTATGCCGATGATGATGACTATTGTGATAATCATGATGACAATGACAAATATGACGATGATCATCATCATCATCATCATCATTTCCATCATCATCATCATCAAAAACATCATCACTGTCATTGTCATCTAGTTCATCATCGTCATCATTTAAAGCATATGGGATATGTTTATCATTTAAAGCATGCATAAAAAGTGGGATTATTCTAAAACACCCCACCAAAGTACAAAATTCAAACCACAAGGGAAACATAATATTGAAATTGTTCCAATTTTCTTTCTCCCAACAAAACATGCTTCATTTTAGGGAATTATGTTAAAATCCATACATTCATAGTCCATCCATACTATACTTCGAATAAATGAAAATATAATACTTAAAAGAATTTATAAAATAGGTAAATATTTTATAAACACCCTTATGATATATAAACTTCTTTCACCTTAATAATGGTAAAATATGTAAATATAATAATAATATATAATTAATATAAATATGTTACTATAGTTGATATGTTAAAATATTTAATATAAATAAATATGTATAGTTCATATGTTATGTGATTTAATATCATTAAATATATACACATATTATTTACTTATACATTATACAAATTAAAATATAGATTAAACCCTATGAAGTTTCATAGGGAGGTGAAGCAAAACATAAAGGATTTTTCAAATATAGATCTATGTACAACTACCCATTTCCCAAAGGGGCTTATGCTAAATCAATCTATGGATTCGAGGTTATGAGTATCAATTTGGTCCGTCTGGATCGTCCCCAATTCAGCCATGAGAGAATTTAATTCGGTCATGAGAGGATTTAATATTATTCCTCCCATGAGGACTTATCAAGGTGCCTAGTTGGCAACGTGGGTGTCTTGATTCTCGGGCCAAGCCGTTTAAAGCCTGGTTTTTCGGGATGGATCAAAGTAAAGTAGGAGCTCTATCGTTGTTGATGCCTCTACCGTCTCTGTCTTAGATGTTTCTCTCTCAGATATTATATAATATATACCTATGATGGTGGCTCTACTGATGCTAGGTCACCAAAATTTAGATCGTTATCTCAGGATTGGATTTTGTATTACTACATATTGGCATTTACAACTATGTTTTATGAGATGGATTCACACAGATGGACTAATTAGGAATATCTAGGATAAGACCCAGCCAGGAGACCTAATTTGAGTAGCCATACCTCAAACTCTACAAGGGTACATAAATTACAAGGACAAGGGGCCAAATCCATATGATCGTTGGATGCTGAGAATGAACCGGGTGAGCCTGCTTTGTTATAAGGACTAACGGATCAGGCGCGCAACACTACGAAGCTTTGGATTTATAACAAGTGTCGAGCTCAAACCGCCTATTACTCAAGTACCAGTCATGATAATGCTTTCTCATGGAGCCACTGGATGACCTCCCAGCTTCCAGCTTTAACATTCCGTTAAAGAAATCAATGCATTTTCCTTCAATAGGATCATTGAAGATGGGGAGAATTTGGAATTGAATCAAAATAACGAAGATGGAAAGAATTGGCTATTGAATCAACTCATGTGGCTTCTTTATAATTTTATGTCAGGTAGCGTGATTTCTAAGAACAAATGAAAAGGATTCTCCATCGTTGTTGTATTTTCCTATTTCTCTGTTACGCCCTGTGTAGAATCTTCTACGACCATATTTTGCCTATAGGCCAAATGAAAATGTTATGGCCTAAGGCTATGTCTTTTGACCTTGCCATTGCTTAAGTTACAAAAAATATCCATGGTTAACCAAAATTCATAAAAGAGGTACTATATCTTTCTCACATGCCAATATTCCCTTTATAGGGCTTTGTGGTGGCCTAAGGCCCCATACATAGTTCATGAGCCCTAAGGAAAAATGTTTTGTCCCAATAACCCTTTTCACTTCAAATCATGTCCAAGGGACTGAAAGCCATACTTGGTGTGTCAAACCTCAAAATGACCGACATATCTTACTCATTGTCTAGATATTATATATGTAGCATATAGGTCCTTTGAGGTGGTATAGGGCATCACACATGACCCATGAGCCCCTTACCCTTAGACATTATGTTTTGAATTGATAATATGGCCCAATCAATGATAATTATTCTTGGTTGCACAAAGCTTGAAATGACCATTTCTTTCTTGTAAGCCAAATATTTCCCACATAGAGATGACATTATAGACTAGGGCCCATGACAACACGTTAGACATGACGTTATGGTGAAAACATCCATATAGCAATCGATTTCTTCGCTAATTTTCTTAAATCTATTTTGTTAAATTTTTACCTTTTTCTTTTTTCCTCATTAGTTAAAAAAATAAAAGAAAATACAACTTTAAGAAGAAGAGATGAAAGCCTATGTGGTTGGGAGGGAGGGGATTAAACTCCCTATTGGTTATACATAAACACGCCAAAGAAGAAATTATATATCAATGGGAGGGTGGAGATGTTAAATATTGAGATATAAATGGGTTGGGTCGAGATTGAGTGGACCGTCAAAATTGTTAAACTCCATCGCAATATTCGCTTGCAATCAATGTTCCATTCTTTATTCTATCGATTGTGGCCAGCCGATTCAATCGTGAGCCCATTCCTCCATTTTCCAAGGAGCCATGAAAATTTTGGGATTGAAATGCACTATATCTGACTTGATTGGGTCTGGGATATTTGTGTATAGATTCCACAATATTTACTAAGTTGTTGTATGTGCAATAAAGGTGTGGAAGTTTTTAAAAACAATTTTAGACCTGGTCATGAGAGTGTCTCTAACAATGTTGATGTCTCATGGGAATCTCAAGGAAGAAAACCAGGTAGTTTCATTACTAGGAATTCATACAAAACGAAATTATGAAATTTACATCACATGGTCATTTATTTAAGCCAACCTGGCTTGCCACCTACCATAATAACCATGCATATCTAAAATTTATAAATAAATGATCATTTTTTAATATGAAACCTATACAAAAAAATTCTTATTAAATTACCCTTGTAGTTTATTTTATTGAAAGGTGTAAAACAAGATAAAAAAGGGTGGAATGTGATGCTCTTAATAATGTGAAAACCAAATAAATACTACCATCAAAGAAAACCAATAAAACTTTATGATTTATTCATATAAAGTAAATATATTTACATTATATGATCCTTTCCATATCATAAAATATCCCTAGGAGGCATGGCCAACATATCCTCCATCGTGAGCCCATTCCTCCATTTTTTAAGGAGTTCCCATAGTTTAGTACGACTACTGATTATACTCTTATACCAAATAGGCATATTGCACTTACTCTTTTTTATGCAACAGTGACTACATATTTACTACCTCTTTAGCATTCAAGCTTGCCTCGTCGTACTTTAATAATAATTCCATGGTGCTATAGTTAAAGCATATCTATAAACTTTCCCTGTTGTGCAGTGAACAAATTTCAAGGGTGGGTCTTAATTTCAATTGGAAGGGTATTTATGATTGAAGCCCTTCAAAGATGAAGGACAATATAAATAATTGTACTTCAATTGACAAGTATAAATTAACTAAACCCTTTCCCCAAAAAAATGAAAAAAATAAATCTTGTTCTTTCAATTTTTTTACAATTTTTAACAATTGAGCACCCCTTAATATTTACATGAAAAAATGATATATTTTCAATAAAACTTATTTTGAACACATTAAATTTTCATATGTGTATCATTAATTTTATAGTTCAATAACATAACAATTATTCTATTGTATTTTTTCAAGTTGGAGCACACTTCATTATTTAAAAAAACTACTTAGACTAGGTCATAACCATATTGGGGAATCCACGTGCAATCTTAGCTTGAGAGATGTAAGAATGATAAGGATTGGGAACATAAGAAAAAATAATACACAACTTAGAAAACATTTAAAAAATAAAATCATACATACCAAGCATGTTAGCAAAGCTAGCATAATCGGGGCCAGGGCATCAAATTTGTTTGTTCAACACTTGTCATGAAAGAATACATGTATGGGATGGAGGGGAAATGGAATCAAGACAAATTCAATTGAATCATTGCAATTCACTGGATGTCTCACTCTCAAAAATCCTCCTTTTAAATTGAACCCAAATACCAAAATAATTTTATTAATGGTTGATATTTGAGAAAGTTCTAGGTGTGAGTTAAGGGCTCGGGGCTCTAAAATTTGTTGTGTTTTGTATGAGTCCACGATTTAGTGAATCAATAGTCACAGGTAGGAATTTAAGTTATTTAATGAAAACAATTAATGTGTATACCTCTATGTCGAAACCATTTTCCATGCTGATGCAGGCCACTGTCCCCTTTATTGTCTTACCAAAAGGCATGATAATGAGGAAGAAGACCAAATATTATAGACTTTACCTTCAAAGAATGATTTGCAATCACATTGGTAAGGAGTGAGAAGAATATCAAAACAATAGAGCGTGTCAAAATCTCATTTGATAGTGTTAATTAAAGACATATATGGTAAATTTAATATAAGACTTACTTATAGTTGTCTCTTACTCTTTGTGTCTTGACACATTTAATATTTTATGGTTGTCCCTGCACCTTGACCTAATTCGTATTATAAGGTGAGGATGTGCATGTATAATAATCCTTAGTTATGACTATGGGATGAGTATTTAAAGGGAAGAGGATATAAATAAAATTAAATTTTATATGTATTTTGGTGGCGTTGAGGACAAATGTTGTGAGAAACCACAAATGTTTGGAAGGACAGAGGGAGATTACATCACAATCATGCCACCCATCAAATTGAAGACTATTCTTGAGCCCACAATTGTTTTTGTAATTTTATTAATAACCATTGGTTCTCCATATTGTGTGCCCAATGACACCTCTCTATAGCAATGCATAAATTGACCTCTACACAGTTTGTCATCCTAGCTACATGCCATTATTTGTATTTGCATGACATCGAGTGTTCTGTCATGAGTCCATGATATTCATGCAAGAAATGAAGTCTTGTAGAGGAGGACTCATCAAACTGGCCTTTTGAATTTCATTTTGACAAAAAAAGAGTGGACATTGGTAGCGAGGTTCACATAGGTAGCAGGAACAAAGTTTTGAGCTCGTTTCGGGCCTAGGCCTTGAAGTACCTTTTTCTTAAATATGAATGCAACAACGGTGGGCAGAATGCACCTCAAGTATTTTACTGTTTTGGCCATCACGTAATGAGTATTAACCTCATGCCCTGTGCCATTCAACCAATATTGAGTACTTCACGCACGCCGAAAAAGGAAGCACTTTATATAGAGTAGACTAGTAGTTGTTCTTTTTTGTTATAGTCGTAGTTGTTGACACATTGTCACACTTTATATCGCAGCCCTAACTGACTCGGGACTTAGAGTCACATATGGATGGCAAGTGCCTTGTAGTCATCAATGATTACTAGTCATCTTGCACAACTAAGCATTGAGTGCATGACATGAGTGAGTGAGTGATTATAATTGATCATATTTCCAATATTTTGAATGATGGGTTGAAATTTATAGCATAGGAATTTCAATATCTTGAAAATTTTATATGGATGGGTAATTTCAAATGTTTCCCTTCTTTTGAAATGTTAATATATTTTATGCCTTTCATAATTGGAGGGGTAAAATTCAGATTTGGAAGGGTAAAATTCAGATTTTAATTTTTTTTAAAGGACAATGTTAACTTTACACTTTTGGGAAGGGCTAGGAAGGGTTCAAAGTGTTGTGTCTCTGCACAATCTCCTCCCCACCAAAAACACATCACTTTGTTCATTTGGTCGTCTCGCCCTGTTTTTTTCCCAGCGAGGAAACACCGGAAAGAGTGAAGCAAAGGGAGGCACAAGCTTATCTCCCAGGCCTGTATTTTTGCAGGTAAGGTGTTGATTCTCTAAAGCTCTCTTATGTGTATCAGTGGACGACTCTTTGTCTTCCTTCTGAATAATGATTTTGCTTTGAAATTGTCCCAATGAAACGGATCACAGTAAATATTTGTAATAGAGTTTCCTTGTCTTGTATTTCACCATGGCTAACATCTTTTTTGGCACTTGATATAAGTGGTAATATTGGTTGATGTTTCATGACATGGCGGACTCGTTTCCATATTCATTTTGGTTGTAAGATGTTTTATTGCTTGGAATTGATTTTGTTGGATTTTTATGTATGTCTTCTGGTTTATGTGAATGTAGGAGATCGAATCCTTGGGTATCTATATTGATGACATAAAAGGTCAATAGGACAAATGGCTCTTTCCCCATGTTAGAAAGTAAGGAAGAATCCTTCGTTAGGCACCGGTAGCTCTAAAATGATTCCATTGTCAAACTCTCTTGGCAAAGCAAGTCGCAAAAAACATTTTAATGAGCATCCTTCAACTCCCCTCGCAAAGAAGAATCTTTCAAGAAATGAAAACCCTAATAGTGCGAGGGTTCAAGAGAAAATCACGTTGAAGAATGGCAATGCTAATGCTCATGCTGCAACCGACTCGAATTAAGTAAATTCCGAGGATAAAATGATCCCATTTAAGGAAACTCATGGTTGGAAATGCAGCAAGGGTAAAACCATGACTCGTCCAAAGCAGCATAAAAAGAAGGATACATTATCTAACCTAAATAGGGGTTTTATCAAATATCATGACCTAAACAAAGATGTGGCAACGATAGAAAAACTGTCCCCCCCCAACAGTCATCCAAAACAAAGAAACATCACAAAGTTGATGAAAAGGTTACCTCAAATGGTTCGGGGTTGGATCTCAATAAGGTCTTGCAAGCAGATAACAAAGAGAACGTGTCATCTCCCCGAGCAGTCGATTCCACACAAAAAAGTTTCAGCTACTGATGGGGTGCAGAAGTGGACAAAGTCTCCAGAAGTGCGTGTTATTGGAGGGAGAATTTATTATTCTGAAAATGGAAAGACTTTCCACCAGGTGTGTGTGCGGGGATATCTCTCCTTTTCTCTATTTAATCCTCCATTTTATGCTTTAACAAGGATTTTGAATTATGAACACATCACTTGAGATCATTGCAGTGCTGGTAAAAGACTCTGGAATTCATGGTGCCTTGCAATAATGTTGTTAACAACAAATCATGCACACAGAATGTTTGTCCCAAGTGCTTGCTCAATAGGTTAGTTTCCTACACCACCTCCTTGGTAGTGGTTTACATGCATAAACTCTATAACAAGTATTAAGTTTTATTTATGATGACACTCTCTCTCAGTGTGTGTACGCCTATAGCATGGGAATCATTAGGGTCATACAGATCCACTGTTTTCTTATTAAGAAACTACAAGCTATGCAACCAGGAATGATTGACATGGTCACTCAAGAAAAAATTGTCCAAATACTTGTTGGGTTTTGAGGCTTCATTGATCTATTCAAATCCATAGTAACTATACACATTGATAAGCATGGCAGGTATGGAGAAAAGGTTGAAGAGGTTGTTAAATCTAAGGAGTGGAAATGACCAAGGTGCAGAAATATCTGCAATTGTAGTATTTGCATGTAAGTTTGAATATAGAAATTCATTTTGGAAAAGGCATGAAATTTTTATGTTTCCTTTTCTAACTCAATTTTTCAATTAGGTTTTGATAGGGAGCATTGTCTGATGTTTTCATAAATGAAATTGTTGAATTCATTATTGTAGGAAAAAACAAGGTTGTGCTCCTACCATAATTCTTGTGCATGCAGCCAAGGCTACATGCTTTGCTTATGTTGTTGATTTACTCAAGTGTCAAGGTCTCTCTAAGGTAAATACCTGCATACGTGAATATTTCAATTTTACCCTTGAAAATGACGATGTCCTGAAAGAAATATGTTCTGTAAATCTAGTCTTCTTAATACATCTTCTATCTCTTGAATGCAACAAACATACTTGATTGCAAGACACTAATGCTGATACAATAGTGTTTGTATTTCTTATGGATCCTTCTGTTCTGATACAGAAGCATGCCAAAACTTTTAATCAAAAAAGGACTTCAATTTGTAGAAAGCACTATGAGAAATGACTAAACTTTTGCATCTTTTATATGAATGTGTATGGAAACCCATTTGCAATGTGACAAGAACCAGTCTAAAGTGGTGCCTTCAATATACATGATAGTTTGAAAAGAAGATCAAATCTTCTAGTGCTACTCTTGCTTTAAAGTTTTATGATGAACTCTAGTAGTAAAAGTTACAAAAATAAAGATGGAAGGAGAAAAAGAAGAAATGGAAAAGGCCTATTTGTAGCTTCTTCCTGAAATAAAGTTCTGAATGTTCCAACCAATATTTTGCAGATGATATTGTAGTGGATGTTACAACAATTTCAACACCATTTGATAGAGTTCCTTTGTATATCATGCTATTGGGAGAGGATCCAATGACATTACTAAACTCCTCACATGCTGCTTCTAAATCTACTCGATTTAATTTTGGAACACCTGCAACAATGAAAAATATCACATCTTTTAGTCTTTACATGAACTATGATTTAGTTGAAAATCCTTTTCAAAAACTGCTTAAACTTTCAGCACTACGAAACCTTCACATAATCAAGAAGATCCCATTGAATCTATATAAAGTGTAATGAACCCCTTACCTTCTTGCATATCCCACATCTAACCTAGTGGATTTATTACTTTAAATAAGAGTGGTTTATCCTTCCAAAGGAATCAGGAAGTATTGTTTGCATTATATCGGGGTGAGCAACCTTCTCGAACAACGTATTAGAGGGCACCCCCTTGAATAGGGATTTATTATCTATCAATCTATTTGTCTTCGGTTATATTGATTGGTATTATTTGTAGCTATCTATTTTGTTTCATTCTTTGGTATTCCATTCTATTAGCATATTCATTAAAAGTGGTAGCAGAGTGGTACAATCCATCTCCAGTAAGGTTTCTGTATGGCAGCCTCAATATTCAAATTATGGGAATATGTTACTCAACACAACAACATTGTCTCACTCAACACAACAACACTACATCATTATCAAATGCTCTTTCTTCATATGTAGTGCCACAAGAAATAAAAAACAATTCCTCACACTATGATTTGAGTGTTTCAATGGATGGTCCTTATGGCCAAGTTATTAGTAGAGGGATGACTGGAATGTTAATGGAAGCCAGTACAATACAGGTACCGTTAGAGGCATACATGTTTCTTTTCATTTAAATAGTTTTCTCAGAAAATAAAAAATATTTTATGCAAACTGCTCTTTCATGTAGGTTCTAGTAGGAAGCTTCATTTCAAATGGTCAAAAATATCAGACCAAGCCAATGAATCATGAATCCTAATTATTTCACTAGCTAACCACAGGCAGGGTAGTAAGGAAGTCCATTAGTTTTTCTTTCCATCTTAAGGGGTTCTGTGAATGACTCCTCGGGAGGGAAAACTGGTGGCGTTGGTAATCCTTCACTGAATCAAAATAATAGAGCTTCAGTTAGCAATACTTCTACTCAAAAACCAATACAAAACATGGCTACATATTAGCCCATTGGCTGGCCAGGATCGCAGTGTACAGCAGATTTAAGATGCAACACTGATATCAACATCCCTTTGCCTGGTGGTTATTCTGTGGTAAACTCACTAACTATATTTTTTAGAGATCAGGTCGATGGATAAGGGCCTTAAAGTTAGGTGGGATTGTTTCCAGCTCTTTTTTTATAGTTTCTAAAGGATCAGCAGTTTGTGTATACTCTTGCAAATTAACCGATAAAATTTGTAGTCTTTAGAGAACAGTTGAAACAACTATGCAAGATGGAACTGCTTTTGATGTGAGATAAGAGGCTCTGATTGTAGGTTTCCATTGCTTGTGTAGCATTGATGACAATTATAAATGAAATGAGAATTTTTAGCTTCATCTCTCATCCTGGAAAACAATCTGTCAGAGATTAAGCCTTATGAAGATCAAAGGATGTTACAAAATTAAAACTTCATCTAAATGAAAACACTGTTGATGGATATAAATATTACATATGAATATTTCAAAAATTTGTGCAAGGGAATTTGAGCATAATACTATTAGTGCTAGAAGATGACAGATGAAGGATTGACACTTGATAGCATTGTGGTGTTTCTGTATGCGAACCAGATGAACAAACCAATCGAAAAAAGGGTAAACTTATTTAGACCATGAGCAATAAATTTGGAAAAATTCTCAAGATGAATATGTATACCCTGCCTCCATAGAAATAAATCATAGGGTCATTTGATGTACTATGTAAAGCACTGATATAATTACTACAGATAATTACTACAGTTACTTTTTCTCACCACACAACTTGAAACAAGGACATTCAAATTTAATTCAAACTCTTTGATACTTTTCCCTACAGTTACCTTGAAGGGAAAAATTAACAACACTAGAGATTAGAATTTGTTATTTTCTGAAAGTCTCTTTTACCAGCTTTCTAATGAGACTTATCGAAACTTAGGCAGACCCACATTCCTAATAAGAACTTCACATTCTTATATTAAATCTCAACTTGATGGTTTTTTCACTTCTTTTAGGTTTTTGCTTCATCTATTATGATGATTGTTGGTGGTTTCTTACTAAACATCTTCCTCCCCACCTGTTGGCCATTGTGTCATTCAACTTCTTTGGCTCAGTATTCATTCAAATTGCTACAACCAACATTACTCCAAGTCCATCAAGGACCTTGCATCTAGCTAAGAAATGGGTTTTCTCGTTCATTTGAACTGGATTATTGTTGTAGTCATATTGGACTCACTAATAATTTCACAATTTCCTTTGAATTGAATTCCATTTGTTAGCACATGAAGAATGCATGATAATTCCATTTTGCTGCTGATAAAGTAGACCGTGTTCATTTCTTTGGGCTGCTCTTGGACTGTTAACTTGGGCATCATTCCTCTAGGTTTGATAAATCTTATTTGTGAATGTGCATACCCTCTCCTAACAGGCCATGACTAAGGTATGATCTATTCTAGCTGGGATATGAGTGTGTTGTCTCTATTGTATAGATAGTAATTGATTTTGAAGCTGTAGTAGGTATAGATTTTGTAGATAGTAGGTATGATGGAGTTATATGTACTTCTTGGCAGATTTAAAAAATATTCCCTAAGTTTATCTTTAGTTTGTAGCTCTATTTAGTCTGTTGGATGTATCTAGATATTTTGGTGAGAGGTTGAATAAGTTTTCATTTTTATACTACAATATAATCTTAATTAGATGTGGAGGGGTCCACTTACAATACATACATTTTCAGCTAATGACCCAAAGGAAACTTCCAATGGACAATTCCAACACTATTTGGATGTCTACAATTGAATATTATTGGTCTTGGCTAGCCACCCTACTCCTCAAAGTTTGTTTGCTGCAAAATGCTTGAAAATGGCTTGCAAACAACTTGTAACTCTGACATTAAGCTTCCTTCTTTGTTGGTTGTCCAAATTCCTATAGTAGTCTGAGACTTGTTGTATTAATGGTTTTCTAACAACACTTTTCCTACTTTTAAGATAAATTCCATGCATTTATTGCCATGATCTACTCATTCGTATGCCTTTCTTTCTTTGCTCTACAATATTAAAATGATGAAAATATAGTGAAATTTACCTCTTTTTGTGTGACGGTCCTCTTTTTTGTTGTTTACTTGCTTTGTTGTTGGGTAAACTTTTATAATGCTTCCATCTATTCTCAAGTGATTATGTGAATATTAGTACCACTCCATTAAAAAAAAATTAGTGTAGTTATTTGACCATTGAATGGTAAGTTAAAACAGTGAACCTTGTTGATTTTAAGAAGTACAACACTACATGGGATAAACGTTCACTACATGGGATCAGATATTTGCATTGAATCCTCTAAATTTCAAGGTTAGGTGGAAAGGAAGCACTTCAAATTCTATTACATTATTTTTTATGTCAGTTGTTAGGATGATAGCTTGTTAGTAATTAACAAGTTGGTCCTTAAGGTGGCATGTTGGACCCCTAGATAACAATTATTATTTATACTAAGCTAGGGAATTATTTGGTAAAGAATATGCCTTTTGTTTGCATAGCACAACTACATTTTACTTTGATATTTTTCATTTTTACTACTCAGATGGTTATCCAAGAATACGTTTTCCTAAAATTTCCAACTAATGATAATGTTTAATAGAATTCGTTTTGAATGTTTTGATATTGTGTCATCTAACAAATTGATGCCAATTTTTTAGAGCTGTCAAAAGTGCAGAAGCTTGTTCTTACAGGGAAGGCAGTGGAAGGAGAAATATTGACTGCTGTGGAGGTCATCCCTAAGAGTGAGTCACAACAAAACATTTGGGAGAAGTACAAAAAAGATGTTAAATATCAATGGTATGTCATAGATATATTATTGTTACTTCTATTTAGATTATTAGTGTTCTTGTCATGTCTACCCATGTTTGGGGTTCATGAGTTTCCTTCTAACGGGCATGTTACGATCATCTGTCTGGAGTTGCACAGACTTTTGATCCCTTTCTTTTACAACTCGCATGCTCATACAAAGTGCATCTAGAGGATGTTGGATGTTTCTTACGGATGTTGGATAGTTTGTTGTCTTTCTTTGCCTACAGATCTAGAATTAGACTAAATGCATAGAATAAAGAACACATGCATATTCGCATGGCTTAATACAAATAATTTTTGTATAAGAGACGCTTTTAATGTGGAAGACCATTACTTGCAAGGCTTTTAAGTTTTCTCCTAACTCATACACTTACGTACATCCATACATGCACACACAACAGTTTTGTTGTTGAGTTAGAATCTCAAAACACATAGAACTTGTATTTTTAAATTCCCTGACCTATTGATTCTTTATTCAAATACTGTTGTGATTATTTTCTATATTCCACTATGTGGTCTTGTGGCCTTTGTATTGTTGTGGAACTTTGATTTTTTCAGTTGTGTTTTAGGTATTCTAATTCTTACAAAATTATGTTCACTTATGGAACTTTGGTTTTGGAAACTTAGGGTGGCAGGTCTCAAATTGTGTTGACCACTTTGTTGTGTCTACGACGTTGCAATTTCGGAGCTTTTCTTCTTGTGTCCTTTCATCCCCACAACTTTTCTATTTTAGATTCTTGCAGTTCTGCAAGACGATGAACTTGCACAATAAAATTCTCTCATTTTGACCTAGATTAGTCCTCCCCTATCAAAACCCCATGTGATCCCCAAATGTAAATTCGAATGTTGTATTATTTAATATTAAGTGAAAAAATTGAACTATCTCCAAAACCTCCACCTCCCTTTGTTCTCTAAGGTTCAATTTTATACAATGATCTTTGAATTTAAATTGGTGCATCTAATTTCAATGGGAAAGAAATTGAATTGTTCGTTATTAAAATTGTTGGTATTTAGAACCCCATAAATCAAATTAGTCTTCATCATCACAAATATGGAACTCATGAATTGTTCATTAGCGTGCCTAAGATAAATTTCAATTTGAGATTGTTTGTTGATAAACCCCTTTTGAAATTTTGAATAGTTCAAGCAAACATTTGTTCTTTTCTATGTAAAGTTTCCTTTATTCATTCATTCTCCATGTCTCCTCACTAATTTTTACTTGGAATCCCATTATTCTCTTTTTATTTTTGTGTTGTTTTTGTCAGTTCTTATTTCACATTCTCTTCGTTAGCTATTATTAAATGGATTCATGAAGATACGTTGCGTGGAGGCGCCCCCCTCTTCGCCCTTGCTCCCGAAATTCGTAGGATTCATGAAGCTATGTTGATGAAGTGATGGAATGGCCCTTCAAAATCTCTTTATGGAACAATCGTTAGTAATATGAGAAACCCCTAAACTTCATCTACCTCCTTGTGGCCTTTTCAATTGTGGAAATCGGTATGATCCTTTTTCCTGTTGACATCTTACTAATTTTTAGATTATAAATAATGCACATAATATAAATCAACTTTGTTGGTGTTAATTGTTAAAATATTCATTATATCATATATGCTGCACATAGTAGACATCTTCTTTTAGTAACCATTCATGAGTTCTTCTCTTACCATCCCATTGCTGAACAAAATCACCTCATTAATGAATAACAACATGTATGTAGCAACACACACATCCTCAATTGGATTCTACAACTATTTCTTAAACACATCCCTGATTCTTTGTCCATATCAAGTTTAGGTTATTAGGTATGCATGAATACATTATGTTGTTCTCTAAGACTCTTTTGCATACCACTTTAATAGATTGTGTAACTGTTTAGGATGTTTTGTTGCCTGAGCATGGTATATTTTTGTGCTTATTAGTGTGGTTGAAAAAATAAATTAGATTTTAAGCATGAATGTCTTTGGATCTTATTGTCTTTTATTAGAATTACAAATGATGAAATCTATGTGTTAATGTTTGTCCTCTTCCTGATTCTTAAAGGGTGCTAGCTCAATGGAAGAGCACCGGCTTTACAAGTAGGAGGTCGGTGGTTTGATTCCTCCATGCCCTAATGATACTGGAATGTATTTCTAAAGGTAAAAAATGTAGTAATGCAAGATGGATGCAATATTAGACACAACACTAAATGCAAAACAAGATGTAAAAGTGGACGTCACACTAAACACAAAAGTGGATGCAAAAGTCGACCTTATGTCAGACGCAAATATGGACACAAAAATGGATGTCATGCTAAATGCAAAATTGGATGCAAAAAGAGACTCAACACTAGACACAATTAATGACTCAAAACTAGATGCAATACTAGGTCCAAAACTAGACGCAACAGTAGATGCAAAAGTGGACTCCTAACTAGATGTAAAATTGGACATTAAATTGAGCACAAAATATGGTGTATCGATGGACATAAAACTAGGCATAAAACAAGGTGCAAAAATGGAAGGAACACTTGGCGCAAACAAAAACTTAAAATGATACACAATATTGGATGCAAGATGGGACAAAACATTAGATGTAAAACTAGACGTAATATTGAATGCAAGATGGGATGCAACATTGGACACAAAACTAGATGCAATATTAGATGCAAACATGGGTGCAAAACTAGGCACAACACTAGGCACAACACTGGGTGCAACATTGGGCTCAAACATAGATGCAAAAAAAGACATCAACCAGGATGTAACACTTGGTGCAAACCTAGATGCAAAATACGACGTAAAACAAGATATAAAATTAGATGCAAATGGGGATGCAACATTATAAGTAAAATTGGATGCAAAACTAGACGCAACATTG
Source organism: Pseudotsuga menziesii (assembly GCA_001517045.1). Lineage (NCBI taxonomy): Eukaryota > Viridiplantae > Streptophyta > Pinopsida > Pinales > Pinaceae > Pseudotsuga > Pseudotsuga menziesii. Next base: position 230,784 of record LPNX010141658.1, read on the forward strand.
GGCTGAAAATTGGATGCAAACCTAGATGCAATGTTAGATGCAGAATTGGACACATAATCTTATGCAAAACATGGTGCAAAATTGGGTGCAAGACTCGATGAAAAACTAGGAGAAAAATAAGATGCAACATTGGATGAAAAACTAAGAGTGAGACTGGGTGCAAACAAGGATGTAACAAAGGACACAAAAAAAGATGCAATAGAAGTTGCAAAATTAGGTGGAAATAAAGGCGTAACAAAAGATTCAAAAAATTGGGCGCAAAAATGGACGCAAAAAAGGATGTTAAAAAGGACCAAAAAAAAGATGCAATAGACGGCGTTTTATGAAAATGTACAATAGGGCTAGGTTTAGCGCCAGATTGTTCACCACAATTGAGAAAAAATTACACTAAAATACAGTGCTAAATTCGACGCTAAATCCAGTTTTTGTTGTAGTGTGCATATAGTCTAACTACACTGCAAACACACAACTAATCCTTCTATTGATAAATAGAATAAACACACATTTCAGCTCGCCTTCTTCAGTCTTCTCAAAATATTTTCAAGTGGAACTAGACGCAGGTCTGGCCTTCTCTCTGCAAATTGGAATTCTTACACTGAAGAGCAAAACCCCTAACACTTCTCTAACCTGTCTATTTAAGATAAATTGTTACCTCCCCCACCAATTGGCCATGTAACTAAAAACAAACAAACAACTACAACGCATGATGAAACGTCCCTATCATAAAACAGCTTGCGGCTTGATCTCCTCGCAGGGAGTCGTGATCTGTCATAATTCCTATCGCCGCTAACAAAATATGACTCATCAAACAACCAAAAATATGCCAGAGCATGTGACCAACTCATCACATTGTTGGCATGCCACGATTCTCCTGCATCAAATACCTATAGTTAAAACAATCTCATGAAGCTTTTCCATCAGGGAAAAAAATTCAATAATTGATTTTGCAGAAAATTACACACTCACTTCAAAAAAAGAGATATAAAGTTAATATTGTCATTCCAACAAGTCTCTATACTTTTTCATATAGACATTCCCAACACAATTTTCATGATATAGAAATCATTAATGGCAATCATCATGTGATAAAAGAATATGATTTTTATAATAGCGATGATCGTACACAAGATACATGCATTTTGTTCAACATTGTTTTGCTATAATTTATGAGCCATTGAAACAATGTGGGATTGAATTCAATAAGCATTGGATATGTTTAGGTATATGTGCATATCAATTTAAATATTCTCCACCATTATTTAGGTTGTCGCCTTCAAAATAAATAAAACATGAAACCTGTTGGAATTCTTTGAGATTGGTCATGTGAAATAAGAGCATGTAATCATGTAGGGGCATGTGTAAAATGGGAACTTCGAAGGTGGTATATGAACCAATATATTGATCCAATTGTATCTACTAATCAAGTTTTTCATTGGTATAAACAAAATTTAATCCATGAATATAATTAATGATCAAATGATTTGCATAGTTGTGTATCTAATACTAAATTTGGCATAAATAAAAGTAAATTTAAAAATGATACGTGTAATGTGCTAAAAGATTTATGGACGCATTACCTAAATGGTGAGTGGTGGAATTCCATTCAATTGACAAAAACAAACATTGTCGAACACCACCCCCCCCCCCCCCCCCCCCCCCCCCCCCCCCCCCCCCCCCCCCCCCC